>VDFB02161092.1:0-14780 GCA_007258455.2 Sequoia sempervirens | reverse complement strand
TTCTCCCTCCAACATGTCGTTTCATCAATTTTGAAATTCCACCTAATAGCATTTATGTGCACTTTCATCAAAATGTGCTCAACCTTTGTCCATTAGCATGTTGAAAAGTGGCATTATGATATTGGTTGGTCTTTTGTCCCATATTCACCCATTCTACCTCATTCTCCATCTTTCTCATCTATAAATAAGAGGCTTTCATTTGGATTTTGGATCCACAACTTCATGCAAAGTCGTTATCTTGAGATTTTGAATTTGCTCATCCATTGTTCTTCCATTTTCATCAAGTCTTACAGTTTCATAGCGAGGTTATGTAGAAATTTCACCAAGGAGCATCAAATCTTCATCAAATCATCATTCAAGCTTATAAGGGATTGGGAAAGGGCCATTTTCCACATCAAAATGGCACCAATTCCCCCATGGGATTGAGATTTTTCTTGCATTAAATAGGATTTGAAATTTTTCATTTGTGTCTCTTCATTCTATTTCTTATTTTGTGCATTTCAAATGGATTTCATGGAGAATGTTGATTTAAACTTGCATATGGGACTAATATTGTGTTTGTTGTTTGTGTTTGTGTGGGTCTAGGATCACCCATTCACACTTTGCCAACTACAAGTGAAAAATAGGAGGAGCACTACAAGTATCGTAGTCCAACCCAAAAACCCATCTCAAATAAGTAAGAGATGTTTAGCCTCACCCTAAAATACATATCTACAAAGAAAAAGTAAAAAATAAATCAACTAATTCCAATGTAACTTCAACTACAACACCACAATATCTAGGATCATTAAAGAAAAATGACCAAAATTACTCAACAATAGAAGACTAACTCCAAACATAGAAAGAAATCCCACTACATATTTAGTATAGACTCTAAGAAAACTTCATCGTGACATGATTTACATCAAAATAAAATTATATAATTTGAATATTATTGATGGATCAATACATAAGAAAAAGTATCATGCAAATACTCTACGTATAGATCCAAGATCTACTAAGGAATACTAGTACATGTACTCAAAACTATAAGGCTCAAACAAATCATAGATATATTTTCACTCTAAAATCTTTCCATAATCAAGTTCTCATCATGTATTCATGAATTATATCTTCAAACTAAAATATATATATATATATATATATATATATATATATATATATATATATATAAAATATACATATATTCCTATAAAATATCTCACTAAAAGTGGTCAAAAGATTCCTAATAAATCATGATTAAGATATCCTAAAAACCTTATAGATCACATGTTTAAGACAATAGTTCTTCAAATGATTATGCCATATTATATTAAACCACCATGACTTAAGGCGCCCAAAACCAATTACTTCTAAATTTGTGACCTTCATAACATCTTCTCAACCATCCATTTGGTGTCTCTCTATTACCCAACATAACAATGCTCAATGATGGACACGATCCCATAAACTAAAACTTGCAACATAATTTTCGTAAGTGATCTGTTTCTTCATGTCATATAAATCATTTACAAAAAATAATAGATATTTTTGAAAAAATGACCAAACAATTAGTACCACTAATTTCATGGCAGGTCTCTCTATTGCAAACACATGACACCTTCAACATCCTACAAATTAATTTTCTATATTTTCATTTAGCATGTAGGTACACAAATGTGGTACCCACAACCTTATTCTCTAGAAATGTGACCCATAATAAATGTTATAGAAGCAAAACCATAATCCATAAAACTTAAACAAAAGTAAACCATAACATAAAGTCACATATACATCAAAATATATGCAACTTAGGTCTTCCAAACACACACATTCCCAACAACACAGATTCAAGTCACAATTGATAATAGAGAATACACCATATGTTTGAGAAAACATGTAGATTCTTTATTCGTGGAGAAAAAGTCAAATATAAAACACCCTTATATCTAGAATTTCATAGAGCCATAATGAAAAAAGCCACATAATATGAATAAATGAGTAATGAACAATCCTTCAACCATATTCAAAGTATGCATGTAAATTTATAATTTTTTTCTTTTTATAATCATAAAAATATAATTTTTAAATAACAATCTTCCACACATCTATAAAAAATATACATAGTTTAAATATAAAATATTAAACATATTTATTTATTAGAAACACATTTCTTTCATTTATAAGTAAGCCAAACATAACTACCATGCAAATATAATCCTTTGAGACTTGAAACACTTCCAAAAATCGACAAGTTTTTTATCATGTTATTCACATTCTTATTGATAAAAATCATAAATTTATAGCATATAGATCCAACACACCATGATTTTATAAAAGATAATTATATGCATTATAAGAGGGTTGGAGAATAAACATGAAGTGCTTTCTCATGTAAATAGGGGCTAAAGATAAAATCCAGCATAAACTTTTTAAATAGCTACTAGCACATCTAGTACTTTCAAATGTCACTAGTGGTTTAAAAAATGCCCCCAACATAAGCACTTTCCAATTATATAAAAGCATAAGATCAAATCTCTCCATAACCTTAAAATGTGATCAAGGGATTATCCCGTGTATCAAAACAAAGGTTTGAAGTCACCTTATGACCAAGTCCAACAATGTGAGGGTAAAATCTAAGGAAAATTGTGACATTATCTATTATCTACTAATCATGATCAACAAGAAAACCCTCCATCTAGAGGTTCCAAAGGTTAGCATTTATTCCATTAAAGCATTCAAATTTTACAAGTGCTTATCATATATGTCCCTAAAATATAAGATTATCAATTAAAATTCCACATGTGAAAGGATTGATACAACTTATATAAGGTGTTCCCTCTTATAGCCCAAAACCAAACATTCATACAAAAATAAAGAAAATAAGAAATAATTTTGTACTTAATACTTTGAGAAGAGTGTTACATGTTATCTAATATCTAAAAATATGAGTATTATTTTGACATAGTAATAACAATAAAGAAAAGAAAAGAAATAGAAGAAATAGTTAGAGGAATATTAGAAGTAACTATAAAATAGAGTGACATTGATATACCCTTGGAAACCCTTGTAAATAGAAAAAACTAACCTCTAAAAACATCAATACAACCCTAAACATTGTAAATTTCCTAAAGAAATGCTCTCCCCATCATGGACTATTAAAAACTTAATTTTGGATGCCATTTCATTAAGTGGTGAATTTGATGATATTTATATATCTCATGCCTATAAAGAGGCGAATTCTGTAGCTGATTGGTTAGAAAATTTTGGGGTGACATCTACGAGGTCGTGGGATGTGAATGACGTCCTACCTATTGATTTAAGCACCCTCATTCATAATGATTCACATTCGATCAATGGTTGTGTCCACCTCCATGGATTTTGGAATGCGTGGGTATCATAAAGTTCTCTAGTTGATTAGACTTTTCACACAGTTAATACTCATTTGAATTTGTGGTCTTCCTCGGTTGAGTTTTTTAAGCCTCCTCTTCATTATATCTATTGATATTTCCCTTGATTGCTCCACATGCTTTCTGGGTGTTTATCTTCATCTTTCCTTTTTCTCTCATTGTCTGTGGTTTCTTTATACAAGTGCTCTGATGATGGGTGGGAATAGGTGCAGAATGAAGCCTCTATCTTGTGATGACATTAAAACCAATGCCAACGTCTGGGTGATTCTACAGAGAGGATGTGTCACTCCTTTCATGGAGGTTGAATGGATTTAAGGCTAGTGTGTTGAAGGATGTTTTTGATGCTTGGCATGGATGTGTAATGAGTATGTTGGGTAGGGATACTACCATCAATGAAGAATTTATTGCTGAAGTGATGGGTATGTTGATGAAAGACAAGAAATTCTACATGGATAAGAATATTTCATAGTCGGCTAGACAAAACTTTCTCAGGGATAGAGAACGAGCTAAAATGGCCAGATTGGACTATGGGGGTTATGACAGGACTAAGATAAAACCCATCTGGCAGGATGTTGCGGTGGCACTGATGCAGTACTTCACCCTTGATGGTAGATACATGGTGTTGTATGGTCACCATTTCGTGTTGTTGAACCACTTTCGACATGGTAAGCTTGTGTCGTTCCCATTTTACCATTTGATGTCTTTAGAAGAAGGAATTTTGAATTTTAGGAAGAACCCTAGAAACCCTTTTTTGCATTAGGGCATGATGTTGCTCATTGTAGATTTTATCAAAGCTAATTGTATTGTTTGAGTTCCCCGGTCCCCTGTTTCTAAAAAGAAAGGGAAAGGGAGTGGGAAATTTTGGATTGAAGAGATTCCAGAGAGTGACAGGACAAAAATGGATGAGGAGTTGGAGGGTTGGTCCAATAGCTATGATACTGACTTGGATTACACACCTTCGTCTAGAGGTGTGAAGCCCTCAACTTCTAAGGAAAAATATCTCTTCCCGCGTGTCAAATGCAAACTGAACGATGCCTTTGTTGATGGTAATGAGGATGGAATTTTTGATGGCAAGAAGGCGAAGGGTTGTGTAAAGGATGTGGGTGAAAAATTTCAGGAGGTGGCAGAGAATATCTAGGGTGATGGATTGAGGAATTATGGTGATGGTGGGTCCCCTGTGGCTGGTAAGTGGAATTCTGTGGTCAATGTGGATGACTCTACTCAGGTTTCAGAGTCCAAGGATAGGGGTAAGGCTAAGATTTTCCTTGAGGGGTTACAGGAGGAGGATCCTCCGGTTGGTTCGCATTAGGGTAGGGGTGTGTTTTGGGGGGCTATAGATTTTTCGTAGGAATTTGGTTTGGTGAAAGAAGGGGTTTATATTTCGTTCAATTTTCTAATGTGGCTCATGCAAGAGGTGCAAGACCTCCACAAAAAGCATGAAACCATCACCCATTGCAACATTTCCACATTGCGCAGTCTTAAGGAGAAGGATTCTATCTTCAGGCTAACCAAGTTGTTGAACTCTAGTGTTGGTTGTGTGGTGGATGAGCTTGCTAATTTGAAGAGTGATTATGGACCGAGGATGGATTTGCTAGAAAAATAGAATAGGAAAATCCAAAAGGATGTGGACACGATCATTAACATTAGTAGGGAAAATTTGGAGGCCTCGACTGAAGGTATGATCTTCCTCAACCAGAAGGCTAAGGAATGGATTGGCAAAGGACTATTTGATGAAAAAATGACTAAGGAAAGGGGGGAGAGTGCTATTATGGACTGCATACCACATATTTGGATGTTGGACCGAGTGTGCATACTCAGAGTAAAACCAAGAAATGCAAAATAGTTCCTGGTCGTGATGTGGAGGAAATTATGGAGATGCATGACAGGCTAGCGTCTAAGGATCTAGATGCAGAAAAGATGATTAAAGAAATTCTCTAATGGTCATTTTGTGTTTTTTTTTCTATTTTTTGTGTTGGCTGTCTTTTTGCTGATGGTCTACTGACGTTCTATTAATCAACTTGTTTTTTGTTGGGTTTAGGTGGGCAGTCTATTGTTTCATCTTTATTGCTACTATCTCTTTTTGTTCAGGGTTTCAAGCACCCTTCAAAAACTGCTTATTGTTTAAATCAAAACATTAATACAATTTTTTTTATCAACAATTATATATAACAATACAATATTAGGTGTCAAGCCTCAAATAAGATTAACAATTTGAAATTGAATTAATTTTGGCATCATAGCTTTGCATAAAATTTGACATAATATCTCCATCTCAAGCCTTCAATATAGAGGCCAATGACATACAACAAAAAAATTGTTTCGTAAAATTATAGGCTAAAACTGACACACTAAAGACTAGAAGAGGTGGTGTTTATTCAACCCGTACACTCCACCTCCAAGTGTAAATCTACAAGAAGAATGTAACTCCCAAATAATTTTATTGATTTCTAAGATCAAGTAGGGTTGAAGTAAGTTTAAAACATTTTATATAAGAATTTTTATCTTAAAAATGTTATAAATAATTGTTCAAAGATTCTTATCACATTACATCTGCACCCAATCCTAATTACTTATAATTATTATAAGACCTAAATGACAAATATGAAATCTCAAGATTCCACAAAGTAGAATTATATATTCTATATAAACATATGATTTCTAAATTATAACTATTAAATAGCTAAACTAAACCTAAAATTTGTAAATTTTACAACACCTAAACCCTCAATCGTAAAATTAAGATGATTCCATATAATCCCCATTATAGAAAATGTTAAACTAGTTCTCTAGTCAACTAAGACCCATTTGATATAATAGAAATAAATATTGAAAAATAAAGCCTAGGATTCTACCCTATCAAAAAGTAATCTGGCTTAATAAAGGAATATTATATCTTTATTTGTTTTTTGCTGAACCAATTGGTAAGACAAGAGTATATTTTTAAAGAGTCCATATTAAATAACCAGAATAGGTTAACCATTATTTAGCATATGAGATTGTAGAGTAATAAATTTGATACTAGGTTATAAACATCAGACATTATCGTTGTACTATGATAGGCAAGACTTAGATACCTAAAGTTCTTTTAATTAATTAAATAATTGTGGCATGCTTATATTATCACAATTAAGAAATTGTCTATGTCAATGTCATCTCATCAAGAAATTGGATGCTTAAGTTGATTGTAATGGTAAGGGGTAAAATATTGTATTTAAAAAGTTCCTTTATTTTTATTGAAGTGAGGATGATCGAGTCATTGCTTTCATTTATTATGTGTACTCGAATATGTATGTGAAAACCAGATTGGATCAAATACATTCCATACTAGTTGTTAATACATCATAATAAGTTAATCTCACTAGATTAGGGGGATTGAATGGTGTAACTTAATTGGATGGGAATCTCTTGGGTTCATGATACCAAAGTATATGAAATGTAAAAGTATTGATGTCATTTGTTTTATTTTGTGTTATGTAACTAGTATATATATCTTAAATATTAATCTATATAATATACAATCGAGATATATCATTTTGGTAAAGTAGAAACTTAACAATTTTGATTGGTGGATCGCTAGCTCCCCTTATTGTATATATTAAAAAAATTAAAAAATTAAAAAAATATTGATAATGTTTTGGATAAGAATAAGAAAGTGATGGTGGATTTTTCTAAATAAATATTTCTAATATGTCTCTTGCTTTTTTATTTTTTAAAAATAAATATATATTATTAACTCTCTTTGTTTTTTTTTCTTTTGCTTTTGATAAGGATAAGACTATGGTAATGATCTTTTGAATAATTATTGTTTTGTTTTTTTATTTTTTTTAACATTGAGAAGATATTAATGATTTAGTGTAATGACAAGTTATTTAAATTATATCAAAGGTATATGAAATGTAAAGTATTGGGTGTCATTTGTTTTATCTGTGTTATGTAAAAATAATAATGTCATGTGTATTATATTTATTTTTAAATTTCCAATATGAATAAATCTTATTAAATGAATATTCTAGTTTTGTCACTACTATCTATTCTAATAAATTATAGAAATTGTGTCATTGAGATTATTCTTTATTGTGGTTCAATTGAACATTATCAAAATATATCTGAATGATGTATTTATAGTTCATTGGATTTTTTTAAGGGGACAATATGAGGATCATGTATGAATTGATGAATGTTGAATAAGTAGAATTTTCATTTGATGATTTGTAGATTAGATAAATATTAAGAATTGTTGTTTATGATTTTAGATTTTAAATCTTGTTAGAATAATGATAAGCCTTTAATTCTATTTGAATTTTCTACAAGCTTGTGATGTACTTTGAGGGATTTGTTTGGCTCTTTTCATTACTATAATTTATTTAATTGATTTATACATAGTATAATGATTAAATAAACTTATTTATTTAATCGAAATGAAAGAATGAACAATATAAATAAATTATTTAGATTTATTTATACATAGATTGAATTTAGAAATTTAATTAAATATTAAAAATATTTAATTAATTACCAGACTATTATGATGTGACCATTTTTAGGTGTATACAATAACTACTAAACTGAAAGATTTGTTCCTTATGAGAATTGAAACAATCACCCATTTATAATCTTGGATCTTAAAAAGCTACTAAATAGTGTTGACATGCAATATTTGGCTCAACCAACCTTTCTTATTAACACTATCCCTCCTAATCTCCATCCGTAAGATAAAATTAGTAATTAAAATAAAAATCATGTCATAGTAAAATTAAAGATAACATTTTAAAAATATATTCATTACTTACTATTAAGTTAGTTCCTAATCTATGTGAAAATGCATAATTATCTAAATTAGCTCCAATAAATCATAACTTTACAACATATGGATTAAATTTTGCATATGAAATCATAAGGGAATTTTTTAAACCACAAATGAAATTCATTAAGCTACAAACCAAGTCAACCTTGTCATTTACCCTGAAGTTATCTATCTATTACATTTATATCTCCTTCTAAAATGATTCATGAAATAATATTATCTTAACAATTATTTTAATGATCTCTAATGGATGTAAGGTTTATAGCTAGATAAAGTATATCTCAAAATTTAACTCCTACCTAGAAATAACCTAAAGAAACCAGTATTGCTTTGTAGTCATCCATCTTACTGTCAAAACATGATTTCTTCATCAAATCCAACTTACTACTAATAGTTTCCTATTACTAGGTAACTATACCAAGTCCTATGTAATTTTATTTTCTAGCAAAAACATCTCCTCTTCATTTCCGCCTTGGAAAAATTACTATCTTTAGACATTATTACTCTCTTGATAGTTCTAATATCATCCTCATTATAAGAAAATAAATTAATATAAATTAGGTGGGATTTATAATTGTAGTTTATTCCTTTGTTAATTAGTGGGGTACAATGTTGTTATTCTTATTTGGATTCATATTAATCACTATCTAAATGAATCTCTTCATTAGATCCATTCTAAAATTATGTTTCATCATTGCAGGTGTCTCATATCTCTATCCAAAATGAATCTCTTCATTAGATCCATTCTAAAATTATGTTTCATCATTAGTTATAGTGTCCCATATCTAATCTTTAAGTGAACCCACCTCTTGACATCACATATTTGTTAATAAACTATAGGAGAAAAAACAATCTATAGATAGAAATTACATTCTATATGTAATCCATCTTCCCTAGCATAGGATTTTAAATCTTTTGTGCCTTATTTCTATTATTATAACTAAGGAAGATACACTTCATTAATCTCAATTATAACATAGACTTATTTTCCTTAGGCACATGGATATGTATTCCTTGAAACCAAACATTATGATATGCTAAAGAAAGATATTATTTCCAATATGAATATTATACTTCCCTAATATTGAGATCATAATGATTTGATGTAATGATAAGATTTTTAAATTATATTAAAGGAATATGAAATGTAAAGTATTACATGGATTTTTTTATTTATGTAGACAAGAAATGTAAAGTAGGAAGGATGTAGGGAGGGAGATAAAGAGTAGAGAGAGAGAGGGAGAGAGGGAGGGTGGGAAGGAGGGAGAGAGATAGAGAGATGGGCTGGTAGAGAGGTAGTTCTTGAGCTCAAAGGAGAGAGAGTCAGATGCAGGGTTGGAGATAGTGAGAGAGAGAGGTCTAGAGCATAATAGATGAATAATGAGTGAGATAGAGAGAGAGAGAAGGATGATACAACTTGTTGATTACTGAGATTTGACCTCTTGATTACTAGAATTTGACATGTTGATTACTAAAATATGACTGTCTAAAAAATTATAAGATTTTCCAAAAACTAGAATTTGCATTATAACTCCAAGAGCTCTGAAACCACTTTAAAACATCCTAAGACTATATGCATGAAATATAACTTAAATCATAAGAAAGTAAATGTCCATATGTTTATTTCATGTATATATTTTCACTGATAGAGAAAGATAAAGACAAAGACAAAAAAATAAAGAGAAAGAAAATGCATTCTAAAATGTCATCATTCACATTTGGTGAGCGCCAAATTTGGCACTCGTCAAATGGTTTGCATTGGGATATACTAACCTTTTGTGTTAGATTTTCCTTTGGCATCCAACCTAAAGGGTTGGATGACCATTTCATGTCAAATACATGTTTTTGGAAAAGGTTAAAATATTTCACACATTTTTGGTCATCCTCTCCATCAAGTTTGTACATGTTTCAATGCAAATATATAAAAATACCATGATGGTGTTAAGCTCTCTCTTATCTATCTAACCATATAATTTTTTCACGTTTTGATTATGTTAAGATTTTCATCTTTAATTTCTTTTGTTAGTGTATTCATTTTTATCAAAAACCAACATGTGGTATTTTGGTTAAAGTTTTTTACTTGTTCAAATTTTGCAATAAATTACATTTTTAGAAACTAGACTCCATTCAACACATATTGAAGGATAAAAATGATTTTTGATTAGTTTTCAAAAAATTGGTGGGATCAATGCTCAAATTTCTATTTTTCAAGATGTGTCTACTTTTAAAATTAGTAAAAAATAATTTATTCATTAAAAATTAGCTAAAAAATCTAGCATAAATTACATGGTGTTAGCTAATTTCTCAACATTTTCAAGATAAATTTAGTCACGTAATATTTTAGATTCTAGAAATTTTCATTTGAACATATTATATTACTCTAACAATAAAAAACTTTATAGATGTGTGTGCTTCACATAGATAAATTAGGCTTTTGTTCATTAAAAAAAAAAAAATCTTTCATACTTGGACTTGTGCAACCTCAGATCCTTAGACACTATAGTTGATTTCCATACTTTTAAACTATTGAAATATTGCACCTCTAGTCTAAGGTGCCATCGCCCTTGTCTAGCTTATTTTTGTCCAAATTTGAGTCATAGTTCTATATTTGCGACCTATGTGTAGTATTATTTTTGTTTCTAAAATTTGTTTCATTTTCTATCACTTTCATTTTCTTTTCTCTTCATTATATGATTCCTTATTTTTCATGAATCTTGTAATAAATCTATACACATATAGAGTTGCTTCACATTTTTACTTTCAAGATGTCTTATTCTTTTGGCAAAGTAACATCTTCTTTGAAGTCTTTGGTCAATGTGTCATTTTTCTCTTTTAGTAGCATTCCCTAACACAAGATGAAGCTCATGTTTCCTCCTCTCCTAAAGTATCTCCTCCTAAATATGATATCTTGGAGCAAGAAGACGAGATCATCAAAAGCTTGATAAACAATAATTTACCTACCTTCATTCAAATATTCTTAGACAACATAATGAACATTCATGAAGAATCCATATACCACCCCCTTCTCAATATTTACCTATAGGCTATAGTCCATCTTGCATAAATTACACTCCACATCTCTACCAAGAATCAACAAAGCCTATCATACCTTCACTTGACATGTTTTCTTCCTCTCATAAATAAACCCTTTATTCTTCATCCCTTGACCATTATGCTTACATAAAAATGATACCCTATAATTGACATTCAAAATTCCTCCCACCTCAAAAATGATACTTCCTCTCCCAAAGTTATTAGGAGATATAGATTTGGTCTGGTTGTACATATGGGAGCCAAAATTAGGCATGAATTTCCCATAGCCACTTGCCTATGAGTGCATATCGGCCATGTGCGTATTTGTCTCACCTCTTTGGATACTCACCCAATAGATAGCCTAAAGTTTCATTGCCTCAGATTGAGCATGTATTTTTAGACAAAAAACTTAGATCTGATGCACAACATGTGAGACAAATGATTGAAGCTTGATCCACCCCTTTTGTTTTCTTTTATTTTCTTTATATCTTTGGTAGTGTATGCTTGTTCCTTGTTGTTGCTCCTTATATCATTTACATGTGTGTTCTTTTGTGCTTATGTTGGTTTTTCATAGGATCTTGATCCTAGGGGCTTTGATCACCCCTCTTAATTGTTGTCATCCTATCTTACTAGAATTTGTACACTTGGACCCATCTTGATGCAATTTATCTACTTTAGTGTGAGTTTGAAGTGAGTTCCTTCTCTCACTAAAGTGGGGGCTAAATGTAGTGTAGAAAAATGTATCCCTTTATATTTTCACACTTGTTTGGTCCCTTGTGAACTAAATGGACTTAATTGTGCCTTATTTAGGGTGTTGTAAATTTTTTTGTTACACTGTCACACTAATCTATGGTTTTATTAATTAATCAGGCTTCTTTACACTTTAATTTACCTTATTTTGAATACATAAGCCTTAAATAATGCATATTTCCAAGGATAATCTCGACATACATCTATCAACCAATCATAATTTAATGTTTTTGGATTGTATGGCCTAGATTTAGTGATTTTCAACTCATACGCCACCTTGGGAATATGGTTGCCACCTAGGTTTCGAGGCCTAGATCTAAATTTCACATTAAACTAAGCCATTCTTAAACAATGTGTCCCAAGCTTAGCCTAATGGGACTCATATGCCACAACTAGCATATGAGTCCCACTTAGCTTAGACCTAAATTAAATTCAAATTCTTGGAGGGATTTTATTCTCTTATTTCTGATGTCGGCTTATAGTGTTGTAATTTCAGGAAATTTGGTATAAACAAGTATAAATACAAGGTTATTTCACTCAATTTTAATCTAGCATGTTGAGCAAGCATCCTTATAGAAAATTTGAGTTCACAAGAGCATTCAAGAGATGATTATCAAGTGTTTTAAAAATCAATACCTCCTAATAACTTCATGAAATAATTTAAAAAAAAGCCTCATTAGCTATATTGCCAAAGTTAGTTTTTTTCTCTTGAAATTGTCATGACATTGTACTTGTAGGTCTAAGCCTTTAGTGTTGGGTTACCATTCCTTTTTTTAGCCTAAATCCAAATGAATAACATTCTATGAATTTCAAACCTTTTGGAACAAGTACCTAGTTCAAAATGGGTACCTATTTTAAAAACTTGGGTATTTGTTTTAAAGCTGAAAAATGACACTTCCCCTGAATGTGGACCGAACTTCTTGCACTTACCCATAAATCCTCCCACCTTAAAAATGATACTTCCTTTCCCCAAAATAGTCACTCATCCCATTTAAACAAAGTTTTCAATACATCTCTTGATTAGGAGATCCATTATTGCCATGGTTTTTAAATCCTTTTTAAACAATTATTTAATACAATTGATGAACAAAGAGTTTAAATCCCTATAGATCCCACACTTCATCTTTCCACAACAAGAATAGGATACCAAAATCCTCTCCCTCCACCTTTGTATAAAACATTCATGTTAGCCTCTACTCAACAATCAAATCATCATTTGCATAAAAGTGGATTACTCTCAAGTCCTCACCCTTTATCCAAGGTAGAAAATAAATTATGCACATTCCTTCAAATGGTTATAATAACCCCCATGTGAATGGAAGTCCAATAAGAAAAAACAACAAAATTCATCCTTTTTTTATATCATCAAATATTTGGGCATTATACAAATGAGTGTAGTTCCTTAAAGAAGAAAATACAATGAATATTTCAAATATATGACATCCATATGGATCCATATGAGATACTAAATTAGTTATTATTGTGTTGCTCCTTGTTATATGGAATTCATAGCATCATCTATTGCTTTACCATTAATGGGGGCACAAAAAAAATTGTGCAACCATGTTATATCAATAAGGAGAAACACAATAGTATCCACAATTATTGTCCTTGTCCATACACTTGGGGAGCAAGGATATAATTTTGTGAGGTGTGTATTATATTTAAGGACCTCCTCTTAATCCTTTTTTCCCCTAAAATATTAACATAAAAATAATGCTAACATTTTAAGGGGAGCATATGGGTCTATGTATGATCATGTGGGGCCAAGCAATGGTGATACAACAAAAAAAACATGACAAGAGGAAGTGAAAAGTGAGCAATTCATGTTTGAATTTTTGGTTGGGTTGGTAAAAGGTATGTATTGCTAAGGTAAAGACCAAAGGAAAACCAATATCCATTAATAACAAATATTCAATTTATAAATAATGAATATATGTTACTTGGCTTTAACAATGGATATCCATTATGTATATCGAAAATCCATTGTAGGAAACTTACAACTTTTTGAGATCCAGTACATGTATATAATATAATATTACTATTAATTTCATATATTATATAATATAATATATATTAATTTATATATATATTAATAATATTAAGATAGTAATATTATTGATATATCATATATATTAATATATATTAATATATCATATATTTACTAATATATATTAATATATTAGCTTGGATATAAATTTTTGGAAGTAGATTGGCAAGAAAAAGGATGGCCTAATCAACTATGCTAGAATAAAAATTGTCTACCTAAATCAGACTCCTTCATGTGGTTAGCATTAAGGGGGCACATTTTGACAAGGGAAAGGATTAAGAAATTGGGTTTCCATGGGAAAAATTAGTGTGTAATGTGTAAGAAGCATGAAGAATCATTGGATCACTTGTTGCTACTTTATAAATTCGCTCATAACTGTTGGATGCTCTTATTAAAGAAGTTGAATTGGTAGACATCAAGTCTGCAATCTTTGAAGTCAATGTTTCAAGGTTGGTGAACAAATGTAAAGAAATCTGCTTTTTCATGTATTTGTCATGTCATCCCTTTACTGCTAATATGGGAAGTGTGGAAGGAATGCAATTGTTGAATTTTTAAAGGAAAATGCTAGGTTTTAAATCAATGTGTGCAAGATTAGAATTGGCAATTTTAGAAGTGGCGAATGTGGCAGCTGGGAAACAAAATATAAGAAAATATCCATTTAGCCAGGTTGATAATTTTTTGCAATAGAGTTGGCCATAGATCAGACTTCCAGTTGGGTATGTGTAGGATCATGATGGGCCAAAAAGTGGTGATA
>VDFB02161091.1:0-21355 GCA_007258455.2 Sequoia sempervirens | reverse complement strand
TTGATGGATCTGATTATGCTTTCTAAAAGATCAGGATGGAAGGTTTTCTTATTTCTCTAGGATTTGGAATTTGGAAGTCTATTGAAACTAGATATACAATGCCTGCAAATGGTCCAAGTACTAATGATGATATCAAGGCATATGATAGCAATGGAAAATCAAGGTATTCTCTTTTGAGTGGTCTTTCTAATTCAAAACTCATGAAAGTTATGAGTCTTAAAACTGATGGTGAAATTTGGAAAAAGTTGGAAAGTATCTATGAAGGAGATGATAAAGTCAAGCAAGCAAAGATGTAGAATATGCAGACCAAATTTGAGACCTTAAGGATGACAAAATATGAAGATATTATAGGATACATGCATAGAGTGTATAAAGTTGTCAATTCCATCAGAGTCCTTGGAGGAAAAATTGAAGAAGAAGAGGTGGTAAAGAAGGTGCTAAGAAATCTTACTAAAGCTTATAGTCGTAAGGTTTTTTCTATTGAAGAATTTCAAATTTTAGAATAGTATTCCAGAGATTAGTTGTTTGGTACCTTAACTCCTTTTGAATTGAGATATTTTGGTCCAAGTGATGCAAAAAATAGGATTTATTTTAAAGTTGGCAAAGCAAAGAAGAATGAGTAATCTAATTCGGATGAGTTTGATGAGCTAGAAGCAAATTTTGTGAGGAAATTGAAAAAGGGTATTGAAAAATACAAAGGTAAGTTACCTTTCAAATGCTTTAACTATGGAAATATTGCTCATTATGCTTCAAGATATCTTGTCAAAGCTTCAAGAGATGACCTAAGGAGAATAAAGGTGAATCAATTTAGAAAAGTTATTATGTTAGAGAAGATGCCAATATATCTGATGACGAATTTGATTACCCTGATGATGAAGATGATGAATTCTTATTCATGGTTATAAATTTTGGAACTAATTCTACTAACTTCAAGAGATGTATGAAGGAAAGTGCTCTAGAAGTGGGTCTGGTGATTGCTTTTCATGCTAGAGAATCAAAGAAATTTCTCTTAGTTGTCTTGTGTATTCAACAATTGGTATCAAAGCAAGGTTCCTTAGAAGACAGCTTAACCACTTGAGGTAGACCTGGGATGACACACAAGAAGGAGGATCCTTTGTTTGATGGATTTGATTATGCTTTCTGGAAGATCATGATGAAAGGTTTTCTTATTTCTATAGGATTTGGAGTTTGGAAGTCTGTTGAAACTGGATATACAATACCTATAAATGGTCCAAGTACTGATGATGAGATCAATGCATATGATAACAATAGAAAAGTAAGGTATGATCTTTTGAGTGGTCTTTCTAATTTAGAACTTGTGAAAGTTACGATTCTTAAAAGTGTTGACGAAATTTGGAAAAATTTGAAAAGTATCAATGAAGGAGATGATAAAGTCAAGCAAGAAAAGATGTATGTAAAAACTTGGAGTCACAATCCTTTGGAAAAATCAGTAACGTCCTATTATGCCAAACTTCAACTCCAAAAATCCATCTTCCCAAATGACAAGGCCTGGATATATAGATTTGTGAATGAGAAAAACCATTATGGTTTTCCAAAACCACAAGAAAAACACCTCCTTCGAAAATCCAAACACCTTTTGTGAATAATTCATGAAAATAGTGAAAATTATTTATTGCTCACATAGCCCTCATATGGGAGCCTAACTCTTTATGACTAATCAAATTTGACATTAACTGCATGCTTGATATTCTCCTTTATTCCTATACTTTTAAAGAACATGCATCAACATGAAAACTTGAGTAATTCCCAACACGCAAGTGTAATGCAATCTTATACAACCCTAACATGTAAGGACATGCATCAGTTGAGTAGTCCCACCTTTGAAATGGAAAACTCCTATAGGGTTGGAAGATTCTTGGTAGGTTGCTCCCAGGTAGAAACATTTTACCTGCAAAGTAAATCCACCTCCAAAATTATAATTATACACTACATGGTGTAATCATCATACATTTGGAAACTAAAGCACGAATTCTCACACATTAGCCCTCCTTTATTGAAAAATACAAAATAAGTAAGGAAATAGTTTGGTTGATGGGCCATTTCTCATGGATCAGTGGATGCTCCCTGCATCGTATTACAATTTACAGGGAATTTTTTTTGTAAAGAGGGATTCAGAATAGAGGAGTGGTTGTATTTTATCCTTTCTTCAATTGTGCTAATCTCACAAACTCTGACATCAAAGATTAGGCAAGGAATCTCTTCCTTCTCCTGGCAGCCAAGAAAGTTTCCATCCTCCTCAACCAAGTGTGCACTTTATTCCTGCTTCCTCTCATTGGCTTACATCCACCATAGACCATCCTCATTTGCCACATCTCTTCTTCCTTTATTTCCTTCTTCGTGGAATCCAACACATCACAAACTGACCACCTCCACCAAGTTCCTCTTGTACCATCATCTACAACCTCTATACACAAACATGTAATATCCACACACCAATTTGCAACTATAACTTCATCTTATACAACTACAATCTCTTTTATTGAGAGTAAATAATCATCATTTTTAAACTCAAAATCAAAATTTACCTCATCCTTCTTTGCTACTCCAACATTATCTTCTTCATCCTTCACTGCAATATTTATCTTCTCACCTCCATCAACAATTTTTACAAGCCACTCTTCTTTTATTGGCAATAAATCTTCTTTACCCTCTTTATTTGCTGCAACTCCTTGCTCCTATCACATAAATATCTTCATCTACACACCTCTCATAATCTCTCATTGCAAATAATCTCTTCTATCTCCTTTTATATCTTCCTCTTAGTAGGGGACTTCCCTTCCCTACAGAATCACTCCTACTATAATTTAGGGACACTCAAAGTCCATCATATCAACTTTTATTGCAACCTCTTCTTTTGCACATACAACCTCATTCTCCACCATTATGCCTTCAACAAGACATGTCTCAACTTTAGGTTCATCAATTCCTTTGTATTCATCCTCTTCTTCTTCCGTGCCACATGCATGACACTCTGTTGCATCGTCTTTCTTTCCTACAATCAAAATATCATTAGAAAGATAATCACAATTACCTCCAACTCTCCTCTCTTCCTGTTTTATCCTTTTGATATTTGCTTCCATTTATTTCACCTATTGCTTCATCTTTATCATTTCAACCCTCACATATTCTTCTCAAAATTTTTTGAAGTCTCTCTCTGATTTTCTCAAGTATAGGAATCCTTACAATCCATCCAATGCCAAAAGTCATTTTCTTCTTCCTCTTTTCCATCCTTAAGGCCTCACAAATCCTTAACACAAATATTTAAAACCCTAAGGTTCTACACATATAAATTGCCTCTCGGCAATCTATTTATAAATCCTCAACACTCTCCACCCCCAAGTTGTGGTGCAAACTACCTCAAATTGGTGCTTATGTTTGCACTCTCAGTAACTCTCGCTCTGATACCAGTGATGTAGAAATAAATCAACCCACATTCACAAACTCATAACCATGTAGAATGCAACTCCAAAAATTGTTGCAACATTACAAAAATCTATAGGAAGTGTCTTAGTTTATCATTCAAACTCTCTTAAAATCACATAGCAATAAAAAAATTATGAAATTTCATTATTTTGTAGCCATGTTGGCTGATGAAAACCATTACAAAACTAATATAAATTATAAATGTAACAACAAAAATCAATTACAAAACGATCTCCTTCAATCCAACTTCTTTTACAAGAATCTAGCTCTTTCAACCTGCAAAATTTCATATGAAACCTTTGCTATAATAAACATATGTATCACCAATCCTCTCATTGTTTGAAATCCTCTCCAAACCTTCAACAAAGTGTCTTCTTCCTCTCTCCAAGAAAATATATATCTCCTTCCAATTCTAAAACAAACAACCACACCACAAATTGCACAAAACAAATGCAAGAAGGAAGCATATGATTTCTATTATCTCTAAAATAAAATGAAACTACAATATCACATTCATCATCGTATGGGATTGCTAATTACATAATATGTAAAAACTTGGAGTCATAATCGTTTGGAAAATCCAATAGCATCTTGTTATGTGAAACTTCAACTCCAAAAAATCCATCTTCCCAAATGACAAGGCCTGAATATATAGACTTGTGAATGGGTAAATCCACAAAACTGGTTTACAATTCTAGTGAGGAAGGAAAATTGCAAAAAATGCCCCAATGGAGAAAATTTTGGTTTTTGGGGGTTCAAACGAACATTTGGTTTGAGTGAACCCAAAGGGGGTTCACTCGAACCTCCCTTCAAGCAAACCTATTGTGCTCAGCCAAAATTCAGTCTCCATTTCTAATAAACAACAAGGGAACTTTAGGGAAAGGTTCGCTTTTTGAACCATGTTCGAAAGTAAAACCCAAGTTCTAGTGGAATCTCCCAGTTTCTTTGAACCCCCCTTTTCTCTCTCTCCGCACTAAAAATTTCCAAAATTTCAAGCCTCGAAAGCTGGAGGATGAAAAAAATACCGGAGGAGACTTTACAAACCCAAATGGATGATGGTAGTCCCTGGAACAAGCTATCCAATGAATATAATTTTAATATGTTTTGGTTTTATTATGTATTTGTTTTTTTAGTTTGATTAAACATAGTTTTTCACCGAAAATCAAGCCTCTTTGTCTCCGCAGACGTATGGAAAAATAGTAACTACCAAAATAAATTTTGAAAAAAATATGTGCTGGGATAGGCATTGATGTCCCTTGATCCAAGTAGTAAATTCCCCCCAATAAAACATGCCGAAAACCAAATGAAAGGGCTATATATCATAGATAAAAATCTAAATTCAAAAAAAATAGAATTTTATCCTTCAGGGAAAAAAAATTATGTTGTATACAGTGAGCATCACTCCTTAAAAATGGTGTCTACTGAAAAAAACTAGTTTTCGAAGGAGATGGAAAAAGAAGTGCAATTTGATTCCAAAATTTTGAAAAATATATTTAGAATCTACAGACAAAAATTCCCCCACAAATCACTTCAGTTTGCATCATCTTCAAATTCCTCACAGTTTAGCCGCTATAGGTGCCTGAAAGTGAAGATTTAGTTAGAAAAAATTAGTTCAGTGTCTAGTTTGGCCAAAAATTGTAAACCAGTATTGTGGGATCATCCGAATGAGAAAAACCACTATAGTTTTCCAAAACCACAAGAAAAATACCTCCTTGGAAAACCCATGCCTCTTTTGTGAATAATTCATGAGAATAGTGAAAATTAGTTATTGCTCACATAGCCCTCACATGGGCACCTAACTCATGGCCAATCAAATTTGGTCAATTCGATGTGCTTCATTATTCTTTGATGGCTCTAATGGATCGATGATAGAACATGCACCGACATGCAAACTCGAGCACCCCAACATGCAAGAGCATGCAAATCATACAAATCAATGTGTAAGGACATGCATTGATGAGTGGTCCCCACCTTGAAATGGACACCTAGGCTAGAATATTGCTTTGGTTCTCTAGAAACATTTACCAAAGTAAATCCACCTCCAATATTATAATTATAAATTACCGTAGGGGAAAATTACATTATTTGAAAATGAAAATAATTAATTCCCCACACATTAGCCCTTACTAAAAGTACAAAACAAAGCAAGGAAATAGTTTTAGTTGATGCAAGATTGCTGATGACTATGGATGCTCCTACATTAGACACCCAAGGTAGGAATTTTTTTGTAAATATGGATTCACAAAATGGAGTTGAGAGGTAGTATTTCCCTTTTAGATTGAAAGCAATCCTCAACAAGCTCCATCACTAAATTAGATAGAATAATTTCTTCCTCCACCTCTTCTAGCACTTAGTCGAGAAACTTGTCGTCATCCTCAACCAAGTGTGAACTCTATTCCTGCTTCCTCTCGTGGACTTACATCCACCATAGACCATCCTCCTTCACCACATATCTTCTTCCTTTATTTCCTTCTTTGTGGGATCCAACCCATCACAAACTGACCACCTCCACCAAGTTCCTCATGCACCATCATTTACAACCTCTATACACAAACATGTAACATCCACATACTAGAATTTGCAACTATAACTTCATCTTCTACATCTACAATCTCTTCTATATAAGGTAAATAATCATTATTTTAAACTCAAATCAAAATTTACCTTATCCTTCTTTGTTGCTCTAACATTATCTTCTTCCTCCATTGTAATATTTATCTTCTCATCTCCATCAACAAGTTTTACAAGCCATTCTTCTTTTATTCACAACAAATTTTCTTTACTCTATTTGTTGCAACCCTCTCAAGCTCTATAGCTGAAATAACATCTTCATCTACAACAACTGCTACACTTTCTTTGGCTACAAATATATCTTCTATCTTGCTTATATCCTTTCTTAGTAAGGGATCTCCTCCTTCCTTGTCAAACACCTCATCATACTTATGACACTCAAATTCCATCATCAAATCATAACCAGACCTTATTCTCCAACATTGCCCCTTCTACTTTAATCCTCTGATCTACTCAATTTATCCTTTGCTACATGTAATCGACAACGACCTCGGATACCGTTTTTCAGAACTCAAAATATCATTAAAAGATAACCTACACTCATCTCTTCTTATTTTGATCTCAATTTACGATTTCTGAAGAAAGAGCTTCGCTTTATTTATTTAACCTCATATTCGACTTTAAGTCTCTTTGATTTCTTGTCTAGAATCCTCCTGAGGATCCGATCTAATGTTTTTCCGCATCCTCGAGAGCCTTCTATTAACTTAATGACAATTTCGCCAAACCCTAAGGTTCTGCACATGTAAATTGCCTCACTCGGCGATTTGTTTACAAATCCTCAACACTCTCCACCCCCAAGTCCTAGTGCAAACTACCTCACATCGATGCTTATTTTTGTACTCTCAAGAACTCTTGCTCTGATACCACTAATGTAGAAGGAAATCAACCTTCATTCACAAAATCACAACCATGTAGAATGCAACTCAGAAATTTGTTTGCAAAATCATAAAAAATTGTAGGAAGTGTCTTAGTTTCTCATTCAAATTCTCTTGAAATCACATAACAATAAATAAATTATAAAATTTTATTGTTTTGTAGCCATGTTGGTTGATGCAAACCATTATAAAATTGATATAAATAAAAAATATAACAGTAAAAATCAATTACAAAATTATCTCCTTCAATCCAACTTCTTTTACAAGATTCTAGCTATTTCAACCTATAAAATTTCATAGGAAACCTTTGTTGCAATAAACATCTGTATCACCAATCCTCTTGCCACTGGAAAGCCTCTTCAAACCTTTAACAAAATGTCTTCTTCCTCTCTTCAAGAAAAGAAACACCTTCCAAATCTAAAACAAACAACCACATCATAAATTAAACAAAACAAATGCAAGAAGGAAGCATAAGATTTCTATTATCTCTGAAATAAAATGAAACTACATTACATTCCTCATCATATGGGCTTGCTAATTACGTAATATGTAAAAACTTGGAGTCACAATCCTCTAGAAAATTCAGCAACATCCTGTTATGCCAAACTTCAACTCCAAAAAGTCATCTTCTCAAATGATAAGGCCTAAATATATAGACTTGTGAATGAGAAAAGCCACTATGGTTTTCCAAAACCACAAGAAAAAAACCTCCTTGAAAATCTCATACCCCTTTTGTGAATAATTCATTAAAATAGTGAAAATTATTTATTGCTCACATAGCCCTCACATGGGCACCTAACTCATGCCAATCAAATTTGGTCAATTCAGCGTGCTTCATTATTCTTCGACAGATTTGACGACTCCATGAAAGAACATACACCAACATGCAAACTTGGGCACCTCGACATGCCAAAGTATACAAATCATACAAATCAATATGTAGGGACATGCATTGATGAGGGTCCCCACCTTGAAATGGATGCCTAGGTTGGAATGTACCTTTGGGTTGCTCTAGAAACATTTACCAAAGTAAATCCACCTCCAAAATTACAATTACAAATAACCACCAACGGAAATTACATTATTTGGAAATTAAAATAATTAATTCCCCACATATTTGCTCTTATTGAAAATACAAAACAAAGCAAGAAAATATTTTTGATTGATGCAAGATTATCCATGACCATGGATGCTCCTGCATCAAATATTTATTAAATATTAATGAGAAAATTATTTGTTAGTAAAGAGCCTTCATAGATTGATTAAATGATATTGATTGATAGCCAAATCCTTGGCAACAGAGTTGGATTTGAGTTTGTCAAAAATGAGAATTGTAATAATTTTAAATTTTCATTACTATAAGGTATCATATCAATTAATATGATAATTAAATTATCTATATAGTATCATTATACTGATTATAATATAATATAAATATAATACTGAGAATCAAAGAGAGGATGAATTTGATGAAGACAATATAAAGAGTCATATCACTCCTATAAGTGATGCAAGTGTCATCATAAATTTATAGTCATAAAAATTAGCCACAAAGGAACTAAAAAAACAAAAACCATGAAAGTACTCATATACAATGGCTTAATATTAGTACATAAAACAAAACTTGCATGAACAAATTGAACAATAAATTGTAAAATTTCTAATGACAATATTGTATATAAGTATAATACATTATAATGACTGGAAAATTTCTATTGTTAAACTAGCTAAGTGAGAGGAGAGAAAAACCTCCACTTAATGGAATATCCAAGTCACCATATGACGTTGTGTTAAAGAATGGTGGGCATATTTGGAAGTTAGGAGATACCAAGAAGCATTGACAAATGCCTAGAAATATTGTAAGCTCAATCCTTTGGAATGCCCTGGGCATGAATTTGATCTTCATTGGGTTTTCTCTATAGGATTTGAATTGCACATGATATTTGAGAAGCTATCTTAAAACTAGATCCACACAATCAAAATTTGTTAAAACTAGATGATGATTTTTTTTTTTATTAAGGGGTAAATGCTTTTGACCCGGAGCTATGAACTAGTGAGGTCACAAATGGGAACCTCATCCCCAATTTAAACATTCAACAATACAACCCTATGGGGTTTGAACTTTGATGGCAAGAACAACACCACAACAACTTAACCATCATACCATGCCACTATTGGCAAACTAGATGATGATTTTATTAGACCAAAAAAAATCATAAATATTTGGTATAGTATTAAAAATATTATATTAATTTTAAAATTCAAAATAATCTAACGATTGAAAAACTATAAATAAGTGAACACTACCCTACGCATGTATTGCATTCTATTGATATTTAAACACTATTTAATGTTCTATTAGCAGTTTTTGTGTCAAAACAACTATATACATAAGTGAAGTAATTCATTTCAAACGTTACATGAAAAAAAAATGTTAACTAAAATAATGACGAATGTACAAATTCACGCAATACATTTTATAAATTCATGTAAAGGTTATAACAAGATCTCAAATTATTCAACCAATAAAATTACAAATAATTGATTTTTTAAATATTTTAGTATATAATAAAATTGATATTTTATCCATTTCGAAAAGAAGATAATCTGATTACAATAAGCATTAGGCCTAAATAAACAGACCCACAACTAAATGAAAATTGGCATGGATAATGCAGATTTCCCCATTACAATAATAACAAGTGACGCAAGCATCGAGTTCCTGCCAAGAGCTCAAAAGCATCTAGCTATGAGTGAGAAAAAGTAATTAGATAGGAGATAGGAATATAAATGTATTGAAATTAGGTAGGAAAGTTTGAAATAATTTGCAATGGTGCATTAAAGTGTGGAATGTTTAGGGTCCATGGGGAACGTGGTCCATAAAGAGATTTGAACAGTTGACATGTGTCGATGGATACATGCAAAATTGAATTTTTGGGTACCATGTATACGTGGACTTTTTTATAGATATACCAATGAATACTTGAATTTTTATGAGTCTGTATACATTTGGAACAAGAAACATCCTTTATGATCTTATTCAGGAAGCAAAAATGTATTCTTGTTATGTTTAAATTATTAAATGCAAGCAATCTTAAATGTTTGTAACAATGCTTGTGTTACCTGTGTATACATGGATGCATGTATACATGTATCCACGGACACAAAATGCATAGAAGAGTGAAAAGTATCTTCGACATCTGAACAAGTTTGAAAGCATGAGGAGACTCAAGTTGCATTTGCAGTATTAAGTGAAAGAAAACAGGAGAAATAAATTACTTATGAACAATGCATAATTTTAAAAAAAAAAATTAATAAACCTTTTGGCCCATAAATTCATTAGTCATTTCAATTCCAAGAAAGTTTTGATGTAGGAATATTTCTTAAGCATCAAATATCATTTGCAAGAATTTACAAAAACATGTGAGCAGACACTAAAAAATATTGCATTCTTTACATGTGTCCGCATTATTGCATATAGACACATATCTATATGCATGTGCAAATAGAGTTTACTAAACCTCTTTTTTTTGCTTGTATGTCTATTTGTAAAGAAAATTATGTTTAGTGTGCTAGTGTAAGGGCTATTTGTAAACTTTTGTAAGATCAATTAATCTTTTTTTTAATGTAATATGAAAGTTAGTTCTATATAAAGCTATTGATTGTATTAGAAATAAGATTTTAATCTTGCTTATGTAATATGAAAACATATTTTTGTGTATAGTGTAAGGTCTATTTGTAAACTTTACTAAGATCAATTAATCTTTTTTTTAATGTAATATGAAAGTTAGTTCTATACAAAGCTATTGATTATATTAGAAATAAGATTTTAATGTTGCTTATGTAATATAAAAACATATTTTTGTGTATAGAACAATGTAATTATATCACAATAAATTCTTAGATGAATCACTAGAAAGCTATTGATTGTATTATAAATAAGATTTTAATCTTGTTTATGTAATACGAATAGATATCTTTGTGTATATATATTAAACATAAAATCATTTGCAAAGATATAAAGAACCTTATTACGTAAGATAAAATGTAGCCACACTTAAATAGTTCACATGTTTATAGCACTTTGCATTGAAATTTAATGAGAGAGAAACATTTGTAACAGTGCTTAAGGCGTGTATGTATACATGTATCGATGTGCACATAAAGCACACAAGAGTGGTAAGCATCCCCGGCATTTGAACGAGTCTGAAAGCGCGATGAGACTGAACTTGCATTTGTAGTATTAAATGAAAGAAAATAGGAGAAACAAACTACTTATTAGCAATGTATATATCGAAGGGAAGCATAAAAATATGGATCCATGTAAACATGTATACATGCATGGATGTGTACATGAGTCCACGTAATTTGGTATGTAAACAAGAATCTATATATGCCTGCGTGCACAAAGTTAGAAATGTCAGAAACAATTTGCATTTGCAGTATTAAATGAAAGAAAACAGGAAAGGTTAATTATTTATTAGCAATGCATATATCGAAGGAATGCATAAATATATGGATGAATGCAAGCATCTATGCATGGAGCTATGTGTACATGAGCCCATGTAATTTGGTATGGAAACAAGAATCTACATATTCCTGTGTGCATAAAGTTAGAAATGTTAGAAACAATTTGCATTTGAAAGTTATACAAAAAACATTTATGATCGAAACAAAAGAATAATACATTATTGTTTTTTGAACAAGTTTATAAAGGATATCTAACGATGCATTTGAATGCATGTATACATGGAAATATTTGTTAAATCTGATGATACATTTTAGTGTCCAAGAAATTGTGATACGTGCTCTTAGGTATCTGTAATAAACAGGATTTAGAAAAAACATTTTGAAAAGAACTCTTGAATACAACTAGATGTTATGATAGCAATGTTGAAAGCCCTCAGTGTTTAATTGCATAACCTTGATATTTTCTTATTTTTTCCTCTGTTTGGTATGGTGTGAATTTTGTTGTGATGGATGAAGGTATATTTGAGCTATAGATAGATAAAGCTATATAAGGGTAATAAAGAAGATTGAGCTATGTAAGTGCAACAAAGAGAGGGAATTGAGAGAATGATGAGATTTTAAGCGAAATGGGTATTACGAACGTAAGCCATGGAAGCTTAATTTTTGATATGTGGATGCTGGCTGACGATCCCAGAAAACGCATAGAACGAACGGAACGTAAACGGTGGTGGAATCCTGACCATCTTTGATTACGCCTGCCTGGCAAACTGAAATTTGGCGAAAACCAAAAATCTGAATGCAAACGAGGAGCTGGACTGAAACGAAAAGGAACGCAAATGACAAGTGCGATGGAATAGCCATAAATGGATTTTGAAATGTATTTGATTTGAGAAGAAAGGACATGGAAGGGTGGAAATGGAAATGAATGGAATGAATAGGGTATGAAGTGATCATTTCTTCGAACAAAGGGTGGAAGAATGTCTAGTTTGTTATTGGTTATGCTTTTTAAAATCATCATAGGGTTGAGTGTTTCAATACAAACACAGAAAAAAGACTCATGTCCCATTTCTCACTCTCCTTCGTACTGAACAAGGTGCCGAGATCCTTGAGGTTCCTCAAAATGCGACAAGAGAAGAATAGATATAAAAATATAATGATATTTAAGGATATTACCTTAGAATTTATATTGCAATAACTTGAATATGACCTTGAAAAATATTTGAAAACCGAAAAAAATATTAACAAATTACAGAGATATATATTTCCTAAAATGAACTCTAAAATAAGATATATGATTTTTTCTTGTCTTCATAGTGCGAATATTATTCTGTAATACCACTTGTAATGAAACAAATTGCACAATAAAACAATAGAGTAAGAAAAATACTACAAATACTTGATAACAGTAAGTCACTTTCAAGAGACAAGCTCTAAAAGTCTCCAAGAAGAACACAATTCAGAATGTGATGATAATAAACTGTCTTAGAAATCAGCCAAGCTAATGTAGATTTAAAATATGTAAATATATGTACATTTTGTTTTTGAGCAGCCAACATGTTATATGTAACCATTGGAATGATTAGACTGTATGTAGTACAAATGCAAATAGATACATCAAGACGGATCAGCATTACCAAAAAGTTGTTAAAAAACACAAAATGAAAACAATTAATATGGAAGGCCATGAAACCGAAAAAATGCAAACGCTGATGCGTTATAAAACAATAAATGCATGAACAGAGAAAAACGTAGAGCTATTCACAGATATATGCATGGATGCATTGAGAGACACATGTATACACAAAAAACATAATAACATGGACAGATTGAGAAATGAATACATGTATACATGGATCCATGCATATTTGCATATAGCTACAAATGCATATGTTACATGGAAGGATGTATTCATGCATATTTGCATATAGCTACAAATGCATATGTCTATCTCTGTGCAAATGAAAATTTGTATTGTGCTATGATAAATTCTCTAGTGCATTAGGTACTTTAAAGCACAATTTTTTGGATGTTGCTCTTGTTCCAGGTCTGATTCTTTTCACGGGTTATAACTATTTACTGTTGTATTAGTTTCCCATTTTTTCTTCTACAAATGAATGAATATGTAAACAAATAATCATATATAATAGTTTTCCTTTGATGAGTTTTGTCAAATAGTTCACATGTTTTCTGTATGCTCCCATTGTTTGCATTTATGCCTATGGGCACAATAATCACGACTTTTAACAAAATCCCTCTATGCTTTATGCTTTGATGACAACATAAAAGCTCAAAGCAATACACTATCGACTTATTCTTTGAAAGCATAGCTGAAGGTACATAATTGATTGATGCAAAATTAGTGAATGGCATCTGACTAAAGAGGAGGTCAGCTTGGATTTCTAACAGTCTCTTTGAATATATAACAATTGTGCTTATATAGAAATATGCATAACTATCCTTGGCACATTTACATTAACGAAGCATTTGGATACATGTATCCATAGATACATGGATGCGTGGACATCTACTCATGGTATCCATAGACGCGCAGATACATGTATCTAGCGGGCTCTCTTAGCCTAGATGTATCCATAGATACATTGACACATATATGGATAGATGCCTGTATACATATGCACATAGAAGCACAGATACATATATGCATGGATGCATCTATAGGTAGAAGAATACATAGAAACATAGTTGCATGGATAGATAGTATCTATGAATAGATGTATCCATAGATACATTGACACATATATGGATAGATGCCTGTATACATATGCACATAGAAGCACAGATACATATATGCATGGATGCATCTATAGGTAGAAGAATACATAGAAACATAGTTGCATCGATAGATAGATGGATGCATAGTCGGATACATAAATGCTTAAATATGCATGAATGGAAATATTCATGAATTGCATATGAAGTTGCATAGATACACATATCCATGGGTGCATGTATACATAGATTCATGTATTGCAGTACACATGGATGCATGTATATGTGTATACATAGATGCATGTATTGCAGTACACATGGATGCATGTATATGTGTATCTCTAGGCAAGATGCATGGATGCATGTAAATAGAAGAATTTTGTCAAATGCCATAGCTATGGTCCTCATAGGAAAATATGCAAAAAATGAAAGCATACAAAAGGCAAGTGAAGTGTTTGACAAAACTCATGGAATAAATGTGGATGCATGAAATGTTGTTCGAAAGGGACTATGTAAAAACCCTTTTGTCTATTTTGTTGACTGCATCGGAGCCCTGTAAAGACTATATATCTTCAATTGCTGTAGAGTTGTGCCATAGAGAGAGCTTTAGAACCAATGTGTTAGTAACATGTGCTGTAATGACAAGTTTGGAACAATGTAAACCTAAATTCTACAATCGTAGCAAATTTTTCAAGAAAAGAGTACAGGGTGAGTTTCTAGAATGAACCTTTTTCTTTGTTCACAATTGTGAAATGCAAGTAGGGTTTCATAGTGCTTTAAGGCATTCTTATAGTTTGATTATAAATTGATATTTTAAACTACTTTTAGTATTATCTATTCAAATTTCTTGTTGAAATGAGAAGGTTTCATCTGTGTTTGATAGGAATTATGTAGAAACTCTCTTGTCCATTTTACTTCATGCATGCGAGCCCTGTAAAGTTTGTATATTTTTTATTATTGCAAAGCGGTCCCATAAAGAGAGCTTGGACCCAAAATTATACGTCAACATGTGTTACACGCAAGAGCCTTCCGAACCTTGTTATATATTCAAAGACTAACTAGCAATCCAAACAGCATCCCCTTTAGTCAGATGCCATTCAATGCATTGAGTTTGTATCAATGAATTATGTACCTTCAGCCACTAGTTCTAATCAAAGCATGCATATGGATTCAAAATCAAAAGCTCTTTCCTGTGAACCCATTTTTAATTTGCGTATGCATTTGCCTGGAATGCTTTTTAACCAGCAGCATTGGCCTATCACATTACAGCATATAACATATTACTTTTTTTTTGTATAGTTTGAATTTGGAGAGCTAATTTTAATATTGGAAGATTAGCATTTATCTATTTTTCTATTCATTTGAGTGGCTTTATAAATCATTATTGTTTTAAAAATTCGGGAAAATGTGAACGCATAAATTGAGTAAATAAATTTAAGCAAAGGTATAGTTTAGAAGTTGGTGGCTAGAGGTACATAATCCATGAATGCGGATTTAATGCATTAAAATATCAGGAAAATGTGAGTGCAATGCATGAATACAAATTAAATGCATTAAATGGCATTTATCGGGATGGAACCACCCGAAATTCAGCTGACGGCCTACATGTAAGGTGGTAATTTGGTCAGCTTAACAGAGGCTCGTTCTCGTTATGCATCCGTATTACTGTGGTGTTGTTTTGTGGTTCTTATAAACCCTGGTTCTCAGAAACCTAAAGTTCCAGAATTGTTTTGAGCTTTTTGCTAAGTGATGGCGCTATAAAAGAATAAAGTAATTTTGTGAGGGAAATAAGTACGTCATAGGCACATGTAAAATACTGGCGGAAGCATACACAAGGGAAGCGAATTGTTCGGAAAAACTGTTCAAAGAAATGTGGTCCCATGGAATGCAATAAGTGTTCATAATGGACACTTTGGTTTTTACATGTTAACTTTGTCACATAATGCAATTTGACATGAAGAATGTTGAAGCCATGACATGAACAATACAACTATTTAACACTGAACTCTATGCCTGTAATAATTATTGCAAAAGCTCTAAATGCCATAGATGAAATAATATGAATAAAATTTTAGTTTCTGCGTTTCTTGAAATGCAATGAAAAAACTGCTATAAAGGCATAACACAAGGTTGTGTAACATATTGCCACTCCTATTTCTAATTTATTTGGACATGAATGCTTTACACATTTGATTGCATTAGTAACATGTGTACGAAAATGGAACAATAAAGATCATAAATAAGTAGTTTTAAGTCTGAGTATATATGTAGCTTGAAACATATAAGCTCGAGTTGGCATTTATGAAAACAAGTGTTGTCTACGGTGAAAGAGCTAATTAGTGTTCCTATATGCAATATCCATAGAACATATTAAATTGCTACAAAGCTAGAGTGGCACATCCATAGATGCATGGACACATGTATAAGCAAATGCATACAGGTATACGTAGAAGCCTAGATGAATACATGCATACATGAAAATGTGCATATGTGCATATGGACATAGAGGCATATATCCATGTAAATATGCATATATGCAGTGAAAGAAACAAATGGATTTCTCTATACAGGGATGTACTTTATACATTAGAATTCGTGATAGAAAAGTGACTATAAAGTAGAATGCATAAAAGCAGTGTTGAGACTTGGTTGCATTAATAGCATAAAATGAAAAAAGCCAGAGGAAAATAACTATTTATTGCCTCAAGTAACTTGTTTATGGGTCTGGAGTGTGCAACCATAACAACTTCTACTCAATGACCATAAACTCTTGAAAACATAACAAACAGAGAACAAATATTGGAAAAGCTAGAAACGACAGAATGCAAAAAGAAACATTTAAACTATATAGTTTGAATGGCATTATGCATGGAGGGCTAATAATTATTGAACATATATGTCAGACGTACATAGACAACCATTGTCTTCGTAGGTGCAAAAACAAAATTAGATTTTCAGATGTCCATATTCGAGAAGACTTTAACATAGTAACCTATAAAAGTGTCTAAATGTATAATAGCAATAGAGTATTTTAAAACCAAAGATGTCTTTAACATGTCAAAACCAGTGAAATGTCTTAGAGCATGGAAAGGCAAAAAAGTTAAAGTCTGAACAATGTAAATCTGTACTCCTGTATTCCTAGTTTCCTGTAAACCCAAGAAAATGCTACGTATTAGAAACATAGTTTGTATGGATGCTGATTTGAGGCGTTGGTTCACAAGAGAAAAAGATTACATATGAATGACTTTTTTACCTTTTGGTGATGTTTCCTGTCTATTTTCCAATGCAAATGGCTTCAACAATGACATTGTTTTGGTCAAGGCTAAAATGTCCTTCAGCGCTGAAGTCCCATAGGATGACTATCACTGCTGACTTGTCCTTGATATAGTCTTCATAGCTGAGGTTTTGCAGTTTGGGCAATAGACGGTGCATGGTGACCTGGTCAATTGAAGACTGAATTGTTTGATTGTCATAAGTTGTAATGATAGTTTTAAGTTGCAAACAAAATGTATAATTGACTTGTTGGTTACACTATTTGTAGTGAGCAGTTTTTTCTTGGAGTGTGCCATAGCCAGTGAATTTGCATTTGCATTTTGGACAGCATGCATGAAATGGATTGGAAAATGCATTTGTTGCTTTTAAAGTACCAGAAACCTATAGAATATGGTTCTAAATTGTTAGAGGAAACAAAAAATACAGGTTCAGATGCGATAGTTCAAAAAAAAATGAATGTCATTACCTTAAAAGTTGAGTGTAGCAGGTTGGTGAGTTTTTCCAAGCTTCTTTTGTCATTCAAGTTACAGATAAATGTTGACCGACATGTGTGAAACGTGTTATTTTGATCTATTTTTCTTACAATATTCTTGAAAAGCATTGCAGGTGTTTTATTTGTATGCAACTGGTCTTCGATTGCAAAGTATTGTTGCTCATATGTTGACCGTAATAGCACCTGCGATTCAATGAGAGAATTAGATTTTGTTACGGAAATTGTTATAGAGACCACTGTGGAACGAGAAAAGGTTGACACTAAAAGAACAAGAACAAATTTTGTAGACTGAAATACATGTGCTCTGTCTATGTCAGTGTGGCCATCTTTGATGTCAACTGCAAATTGGGTACCCATTTTCTTGGCACCAACTACTAGCGTAGCTATTGTGCCAGCTAGGTACTCATTTATAGTTGTTAGCAGTTGGCTGATAGTCGTACTTGGAATGAATTTGTACTCTTGACAGAGGCGTGGGATGTTTTTTAGTGGTGCTTATGTCTGTTAAAATCAAAATGAAATCACAGTCACCTCTGTCGTAATCTGTCCTAGGTGCAACTTGGAAATCTGAGATTGAGATAGCTGACCCCAGGACTATGTTAGGCTCATGTTTATATACAAGGTTTCCACTAACATTTAACGTGATTGTCATTTCTGCTTTGTGATCTATTAAATCAGCATGCAACATTTCTCGTGTTTTGTTGGCCTTATCCAATGTTGCTTTGTAGACAACAAGCACATCACCTTGGAAGGTGTCTCCAACTCTTTTTGCATTTAGCTGTTCGATTGAAACAATCTTAGGTTTCTTGACTCTTGTCCTACAACGAACAAGGATAATGTCAATTGAATGCTAATTTAATACTAGCAAGCTGGGCAAATGGTGGTACAATGAAGAACCAAGCACTTTACCGTTGTGTTGAGTCTTCCTGTGCAATTTGTACTTGTTTTGCCTATCTTTTTGATACGTCTTTTGGCGTCCTGCAAAGAATTGGAACAATGTTATTTGAATATTTGTGATTTGGCTGAATGAGTATGAAGGAATAATACTATGAGTGCTTTACCGTTGTGTTGATTCTTCTTGCATGGTTTGTATTTGCTTTGACTATCTTTTAGTTTCATCCATAGATCTCCTGCAAATAATGGATATAGGATTGAAAAAGGCATTGCAAAGCATAAAAGTGATATAAGGCTATAAGTTCTATAAAGTTCAATTTGTCTACTGGGCAATATGCAATTTTAGGAAAATTGGATTGTGATCAGTCCAATATGCTTCTGATTTATAGATAGAGCATATATTTGTAGTCGTGTTGGACCAAATGTGGTCAATGACTGACTTGCCCATGCTGTGTTGTTGGTCCAACATAAATTGTATATTGTTCTGCTGCATATAACTGTGAAGTATTTTTTTGCCTCTGCTTTCAAAAAACATGTTCACATTAAAATCGCCTAAAATGTACATGTTTTCTGAATTTGTGGATGCAATAATTATTTGCAAGATTGCGATTACTTCATCTATGGCAGTTGCAGGTCTTGCATAAATATTACAAACATTGAGTTCATTGTTAGATAGCATTACTATTGATGTGATGGCCTCAATATTTGATGTTCCATGTTGTTTTGATTTTGAAAGGAATAGATGTTTCCTGGTTAAAGTTGCTATGCCATGTATGTTATGCACAAAAAAGCTCTCAAAATACTGCAGCAAGATATTTAGCTCAAAGGGATGCATATGTGTTTCTTGGAGACACAAGATATCAGATTGCATTATGCCATAGTCATTGACAATGTCTTCTGCATGTGCTTTCAAGCTATGAGTGTTCAATGTACATAGAAGTAAATGTGATTTGTTTTCTGAACATATGCTTTGGTTATCAAATTTCCATTGTGCACATGTCTGGAGACGAGACATTTCTAGTTGTATTTTGTTTTTAACTTTAAAGTTTTTTGTAGTTAAAGGTTGTAACAAAAATAATGATTCTACTGATTTTGTTCGTGATAGAGCTGTATAGGTTAGCCCATGCTGTCTAATGCCTGTGGGATCAAAAGCCAAGGCCTCCAATGTTAATCCTTGGGATTGATGTATGGTGCATGCACATGCTACTTGTATTGGGAATTGTTTTCTAATTGTAATTTGCTTGTTTGTTGTTATTTTTTGGATTGGCCTAGCAATGCGTTGTATAGGCACCCAGTCTTTGTCAATGATAGTAGAATAGCATTGTGCTAGTTTTGTGCGTTGATAATGTCCGATTGATGGGTCATTAAATTTAATCCAGACAATATCAATATTGTTTTGTGCTATATATGCTTTAAAAATTCCATCTGAACCGTTGACGAGGCCATCTTGAACATTGTAATTTCCTGCATAAAGTTCAACAAGAATGTTTGGTTTTAAGCATATTTGTGATGGAAGTGTCGTTGTGTGACTGTATACTTGTATTGCATTAAGGTCCTCCTCAAGTTCATCTATTGCATCTAGCACTATCATTTGGTTTGGAATGATTGATAGCATTTTGTTGTTATGTGCTTGAACATCAATTCTCCTATAGAAAAGGTGCGGAAGCAATGGATCAAATGGTACAGGACGAAAGCAAATTTTGTTAAGATAGTCTATGTCATGAGTTTTCTGAATGACTACTCATAGTCTATTAAGGATTGAAATAAATATTTCATCTTTTTGTCTCATGGTAGTCACCAATGAATAGCACTTTATATGGTCTTTCCAGAAACTATAAGGCATTAATTCAATTGGAGTAGGCTTATTTTCAAAAACCACAGAGTCAAGGATAGGTTGTGCCTGGTAAAGGTCACCACAAAATATTGTATCAAGGTTTCCAAAGTATGTTGTAGGCATTTGCATTATGTCTCATAGTCTTCTATCAATATACCATAGGAATGTTGAGCCAACTAATGATATCTCGTCTATAAGAAGTATGTGCAATTGATCATAGTGCTTTGACATAGTGTCAAGCACTTCAGTGTTCAGTGGGAGGAATTCTGATGTGTTAAAAGGTATGTGAAATGTTGAATGTAATGTGAATCCCCCTATGTTATATGCTGCTTTACCTGTATATGCAGTTAATAAGCCCTTGGGTTTGTTTGGATTATTGTCAACAGAATTACTATACATGCGAATGAGAGCTTGGTAGATGGCCTTTGCTATAAAATTCTTTCCTGTTCCAGCTCCCCCAGTCAAAAACAAGTGCAATGGCTTTTGTGGAATTTTCATCTTTTTTATGAGAACATCTTTAACAATTGCTTGTTGTTCCCTATTTAACATTCGTCTTAACTTGTAGTATTCATTGTTATCTATAATTTGTGGGTGCTTTGCAATTTCAAATCCATTTGAATGCATGGTATTTGGGTTAGAACGACCTATGTTTGGAAGGTATGTTTGTATGTCATATAGTTCTTTCTGGCGAAGCTTTGCTTGCATTGCTAGGTCAATGAGCTTTTCATCTTCAAGAGACTGAAGATCATTTATCGCTTTGTCAATGTCACCCCA
>VDFB02161090.1:0-31325 GCA_007258455.2 Sequoia sempervirens | reverse complement strand
CAACATAATTGATCCTGATTACTAACACTGTTTCGTTCTGAATCACTTTCTTAGCACATCATTACTCTTCGTCCCTTGATTAAATAAATAATCATTTATCTGATTAAGTCATTCTCTCTTGTTAATTAAATCCGATTTAATTAACCCTATGTTTCTATTTAGTTAAATAATTCATTTTATTTGATTAAATCTCTAAAGTCATCTTATTAAATTAAATAAATTAAACCTTATTTGATTTAATCTAACATCATCCCCTTTAATTAAATAAATAAAAAATATTTATTTAATAATTAGTCTCTAAATCACATTCTTCTCATCTTTGATTTAAATCAACCCATAAATCTAAATCAAATAGTCACATCATCAAATCCCTCATTAAATTAATTAAATCTTGATTAATTTAATCCTAATCATCCCCATTTCTCTAGATTTTGCCACTTGCACATGAAAATACTTTTATAGATTTATTAAATCTCTATTTTCTTTCAACTTGGCATCTTTTGAGAATATTCCTCCAAGTTTGAAAATCCTCCCAAGTGGATTTGTCCTTCCAACAAGACATTTATTCCCTCTTACATGTCCTTTGCATTGAGCCAAGTGGCATTTAATTAATTTTTTTTCCCTCTTGTATGTCATTTCACTATTTTCAAATTCCACCTAATAACATTTATTGTGCACATTCATCAAAATGTGCTCAAGCTTCCTCCATTCACATCTTGACAAGTGGCACTTTCCCATTGGATGTTGAATGATCCCACATTCATCCATTTTTCTCATTCCTTCATCTTGTCTTTCTATAAATAGAAGACTCATCCTTTGTTTTAATCATCCATAATTTGAGCAAGTTTACTATACTCAATTTCATCTTCAAGCGTATCTATTTTCATCCATTTTATCAAGATCTTAGCTAGGTTATGCAGATTTTTCATCATGGAGCTCAATGGAATCTTCATCAAAGTGGATCACTCATCAACATTGCATCATAGGAGTTGGGAAAGGGCCAATTTCCACATCAAATTGGCACCAAATCCCCCATGGGATCAAGAGTTTTCTTTACATTGAATAGGATTTGATAGCTTTTGTTTATGTTTGCCTATGTTCCTCATCTCAGTTCTTGTTCTTTGCAATTTAAATGGATTTCATGGGGAATCTTGATTCTCACTTGCATTTGATCTAATTATTTGTTTGTTTCTTGTGTTTGTGCAGGTTTAGGATTGGGGTTCACAGGTTGGGTTGTATTTTTTAATTTCTTTCATGGTTGAAGAGTATTAATCTTTTTGTTCTCTTGGTTAGGACATTGTAGTATGGATATGAATGTATAGTTATGATGTTGTTGGATTGTTCATAGGTTAGAAAGCATGCACTAGTGGTTATGGATTTGACCTTCCCTTTCTCTTAATAGAACACTAATACTTTGATATTGTATTATAATTGAATTTGTTGTTAAATAATATATTGAGTGTATTTTGGAGGATGGGTTTATCTTGAAAAGGTTTTCCTAGTGTATATATTATGTTAGGTGTTTATTTCTTTGTTGGTTTCTTTAATTGTATTTTATCTTCCAAATACTCTTCTAATTAGATTGATAATATAATGAGGCTTGGTACTTATGTTGGATATATTACATTTGGTATTAAAGTTGGTGATTCGTTGTATCTTGGTTGAACCATAAGTAGAAGGGAATTTTAGTATTGTATTTGTCTTGGTTCAATGAGATTATCTCATATGGATTAACTCATTTTTAGGTATAGTGAAATGATTAACACTTTACGATAAAAGAAAAACACGGAGATCAAATAAGGTCACATATATATGTTATCAAGTTGGTGTTTCAGTGACTTGGAAGCTCCTAAACATCCCCTAGATGCATGTGATTCATGGATCTGTGAGTTGCATATTTGTGATATTTCATCATTTAAATTGTGAATCTTTGATCTTAGTATTTGATGGTGTTTTAGATGTGTTGACAAATTTAAAATTGTAAAGATTATTTTGGCATACATATCATTTTGTAGATTTCAAGGTTAACCAAAGTCTATGGGCTATAACTATATGGAAAACCACTTTTTAGATTGTAAACCCCATGAGTTTTATGTATAGAGATAGTTTTATATTTGTTGTGATTTCTTGTTAGGTTCCTAAACAAGTTGGTGTTCCAAGCTAAATTTTTTTTGGAATATTAGATTTGAGAGGTTTTAGATCTAATGTTCATGTCATGGGAATAATTTGCATGGTGCTTATTTCTGTTATGGATGATGAAAGTCAAATTTGCATGTTTATGGGTCTACCTTGTTATGGTGGATCCAAGTTACACTATTTCAAGATTTATGAATTGTGTCTATTTTGTTTGGTTTTAGGATAAGCATTGGCTATTTTTTTTGTTACCTATGGGGTTCACATGTGTGTTGACTTTTTTGGGTATTATGTTTGTACCTATAATGTTGAGGGGAAAAAATGGATATTTTTTTGGAGTGGTATTACTAATTTTGGTTTGTTTTCCTTATAGCTATTTTTGGTTCATTGACATGTTGGACAATATAAAAGAAAGAAAAAATATCTTGGGTGAATAATTCTCTCAAAGGATCTATTGGTCTATCTTCTTTTTTAGTATACTGGGGGGCATAAAGGGATTGGAATTTGTTGGTCAATCTCTTTATACTAATCTCTTTAGAATTTGACATGTGTGTTGATTTATTTGGGTATTATGTTTGTACCACCAACTTAGAGGGTAGAGTGCCAAAGTTAGCATTGAAGTTTCACCTCAAGTTGTCACCAACATGACACCTTGGAGGACATGAACTCTAAGGGCGGGGTCCCATGTGGGGGGCTTTAGGATCTATTTGAAAGGAGCAAGGGTTCCCATGAAGCAAAACAATAACTTTTTTTACAAGATTAATTAGAATCTTTCCCTCAATAATAGTAGCCCCCACTTTTAAGTTTGAAGACTTAATTGGATACATTTTAGTTTTTTTCTACTACTTGTCAATCATTTGGATTTTAGATTTCTACCAATTAATTAATTGATTATTTTATATTTATTTACTACGTTGAATTGAATATACAAAATAATAAAAATAATGAGACTAACAACTTCCTTAAATTTTGGAGCTTAAACTGCATTACAAGATTCATGGGACCATCTACTTTAAAATAGCACCTGAATGAGACATGTCGAAAAGTTTGACAGTGTATATTATAATTCCTCTTGAAAAGTTATGGTTTCAAAAGATGACACCTAAATTTGAGTCCTTCATAGTTAATTTCTCTCCTCTACCGAAAATGCTTGGGTTGACGTCTCATAGAATGTGATGATTTGGTTTCAAAAGATAACACCTAAATTTGAGTCCTTCATAGTTAATTTCTCTCCTCTACCGAAAATGCTTGGGTTGACGTCTCATAGAATGTGATGATTGCAGGATATGCACATAATTATTTGCCAAGAAAAACATCAAAAACTACCAGCAATACTGAAGCTTGATCTTGAATTTTCTTGATAATCTTTGTAATCTTCAGGATGTTTGTATTGTAATTCTCTTTTTGCTACCTACTGATAGCTTCTATTCTTTATGTATATTTTTTTTTTGCTTTGTCGATATAAAAAAGTAGACTACCGAACAATGACGAACTTCAGAATGCTAGAAAAATAGTTATTCCAGAAAAATGCTACTCAGGTGAAGAATGCACAAGAATGGATAGGAAATTAGAGGATTGCTGAGTGATTTAAAACATACTATGAAGTGAAATAAAGCAAATCAAAAGTGATCTGGCTGGATACAGGATTCCCAGAACAGAAATTACTAAAACTATGGTAAGTAACTTACCTCAAGACTAAACATATGCAAATAGACAGGCGTAATCCTTGACTCTGCAACTTTTTCTTTTCATCATCCTCCCTCAGTCGACTCCATTGACAGGCATTTTAAGCTCGTCCCCTGAAATCCATCGCAACCACTGGTAACCATTTTCTTTTCTTTTCTTTTCAACATCCTCCCTCAGTCGACTCGATTGCAGCCTCCTTGACAGGCATTTTAAGCACGTCCCCTGAGTCCATCGCAACCACTGGTAACCATTTTCTTTTCTATTCTTTTTCCTGTCTCCATTTGATTCCCCCATTCTTGGTAAATGTTTTGGGTTGCCAAAAAGCCCTCCGCTCGGGCAGGCGTTTTCCCCTTTTTTGCCACCTACTATCAGTTTCAAGCATCATGCGCGCCATTCCAAGGTTGGTTCTACCTCATCATTATAGAATGTTTATTAATTTCTTAAGAATTTCCTTTTTTACATTATTTATACCATTCTTATTTATTAATACTTATGGTTACATAATACTATTGCAATTAGTTTTGTTTAATTAGGTAGTAAAAAATAAATCATTATTTATTATATTATATATTTATAATCAAATTAAAGTTCATAAAATTTAATGTTTCAAATTGGACAGTTATTTGATAAATAATTGATATTATTTAAAGGTACACATACAAGTGTATATGTCAATCTAATTATATAGTTTACTAGGTGATACATGTTTGTTCTCATCACAATAATTCATCTTTGAAAATTCGATTAATTGTTCAGAAAATATCAACAAGTGGGTTATGACAATCACCATGGTGACATTTTATGGTTTTGGGAAGAATGGATAGGAAGGTGTTTTAATAGTGAAACTTGAAGTGACTTGAAAGGGATTTTTTCAAAGTTTTGCCACGATTATGCCTTAAGTCAATTGAAAGAATTTTTTAATTTGTCACTACCAAAAAAAAATAGTGAACATTCCTAAAGTGTTGTAAGGACATGAATCATTCTACAATGAGAAGCTTTAGATCACTTTTTAGTAGGCATTTTGAGAGTGAAAATTGTTAAAAGTGAATTTGTTGGTTAGAGATAGATAGTCTATAGGTTATTTTGAGGAATTGAGCTATGCTAAACATGAGAAGCCTAAGATCACAATTTTGTGGGATATTTGTGCAAGAACATAGTTTGTTGTGACAAATTATCTTCTCTATTTTGCATATGAAGCTTCTACTTTTCCTTTTGGGAGCTATTTATTCAATAATTGGATTTATTTGATTGTGTTTTGATTTTAAGAGATGTATGGTTGACAATGAAATCATTGGAATCTTATAAGTACATAGTGGGAGTATTGACACATCTTAGTTCTGTTTGAGAATCTATCATAGGTTTACAATTATGCCATAGGTTTCTCTGGAACACTTTTAGTGGGAGTTTTGATAGTGATGAGTTACTATTCCATGTTGTACTTTGGGTCTCAAGTGGAATCTTGGCATGATATCTTTACTTTTGAGGAAGTTTGTTGAGTGAAGATATATGATCATTTTTATAAAGATGTAGATCATGGAGTAATATATAGTTCTTAGAGTCTACATTTTCCCCATATATGTATTAGAAGCATTGGTTATAATTTGGGGATAATATTCTAGTTGAGTACAATGGTCCTTCTCCCATGGCGAGAGACAATTTTGGATATTGTGGTGTTGAAGTTATAATTTTTATTTCTATGAGATAATCAATATTATAATTAGTTTTGCTAGACAAATTTGGGCAAGGTTAAAGATCTCTTGAGTAGGCCATGTTGGAATGGTGAGTCACTCAACAAAATTTTAATAGAAATATTAGGGTCCTACACCTATAGATGGATGTGAGTTCAACAAAATAAGTGGAGAATGGTCTTATAGGTTTAGTTCACCTGGTTTTTAGATGCACTCTATTTTTCTTTATCTTTTACAGTGAATGAGTTTTGAATTGGGGAAATGCAATCTTTGAGGATGGTTTTTCATGGGCTATGAATTCAATTATGAGGATGAGATTAAAAATTATTGGTCATGGTTAGCTATTATGGGTTGATGGCATGATGTGGGAAAATATATTTAGAGGATATTTAAATTTTCATATTTTGTTACAAATCCAATTTATAATAAGATATTTAGATCTATTTGATAGTTATAATATCACCAACACGATATAGTAGTGTGAGAGGGCTTTTCAAGTCCTCAAGGAACATGTCTCTAGTGCACTAATTCTAGCAGAACTTCATTTGATGGCATACTTTATGATTTGTATGGATGCATTATTGGAGGGTTTTGGTGTAGTACTTATGTAGGAGGGTCAAGTGATCATGTACGAGTGAAAAAATATTAAGATCCATGAGTTGAACTATCCCATGCATAGTTTGTATTTTTCAATGGAATTTCATTCTTTATTTATATGGAAACTTTATTTTAGGCCATCACTTCAAGCTTCATTCAAACCACCATAGTCTTTAGTACATCTTCATGCAATTGAATCTAAATTCCCATCAAATGCTTCAAATGGAGTTCTCATGCAAATATGAATTTGATGTACATTACATCAAAGGTAAAGAGAACATGGTGGTAGAATCCTTGATTAGGATGTGATGTGAGATTATGTTTATATCCTTGAGCATGGATTTGAGAGATTGTATTATTCAACAAGTGTCACAAGATGAATGGTATTGTAGAGGTCAACAAGAATTGCAATCATAGAAGGCCTTTAAGGGAAATTTTGCAACATATGCTTTGGACGAAGATGGCTTGTTGCACCATAAGGATCATATTTATGTGTCACTTTTAGGGGATCTTGAAATATTGAGTTTTTTAAAAGCTCATGGGGTACCTTATGCAACACATCTAGGAGAATAATAAGATACATGTAAATCTTTAAAACATGTATCATTAGGCAAGCATGCAATGAGATATTATAGATTTTTTGGATCAATTCCTTGAACATCAAATATTCAAGGCCAAGCATCAACATCTAGGACTTATTTATCCATGTGACATAAATATGTGGAAATGAGATAAAATTTCTATAGACTTAATAATTGGCCTACCTTTGTTTGCTTTACGCTATGATGCCACCCGTTTGGACAAAAATGTTGATCAATGTTGGGGGTAAACTATCCTTGTAATTCTTTCAAATTAATGGGCTTAACACAATTGAATTAATCCTTGGGAATTTTTCTTAATTTGTTCCAAAATTTCAATTGGAGGATTGTAAAATTATGAAAGGTGTTGTGGTTATATGCCTAGGAGTTAAGAAAAGTGAATTAAGTGGAGATGAATGCAACTAACACACAAAATGATTATCTAATCAGCAACATGGTTTAATAACTATGCCTTTGCTCTATGACAAGAAGTTACAGAAACTATGCTAGGAGGTGTGGTAGGAACTGTGCCAGGAAGTATTACAAAAATAGTTATAGAAAACAAAAACTTCTCTCTTTAATCTAGAATAAACTTATTTCTATGCTTATTCTTAACAAACCATTATTATCCGATGTAAGATTAATTACATAATGAAAATTAATTAAACTAGATCATGAGATGGAAATGTTATAGAAATATGAAATCATACATCACATACATGAAATAGAAATACTACAAAAATGAAATCACATGTTTCCACACCAATTAAACTGACAAAATCATTGAGTGACACAAGTAGTGGGACTTTTCTCCCAAGTTCACTTCATGATGAAATAAGAAGACAAGTTCTACACCAAAATAATCACACACACACATATAAATACTCAAATGAAAGTAGAGAAGAAGTACGTTTATAGATTAATCACCACATATATTTAGTGTTAGATACACATACATATATATACTAATTGATATGCTAAATTTCAATAGAGTTTAGGTGTGTTGTGGCCTATGACAAAAAACCCAAAGTGTTTAATCATAAATAGATGATTGGCCTATGGCAAACAAACAACAATTGTCTTGACAGAAATAAAAATATAACAACTCAAAAATAATTCTAAGTAAAACAAGATCAACAATCATTCCATTTTAACAACTCCATTCTTCACCAGTCTTTCACCTTCCATGTACTCAACAACTGAATCCACACCTTTAATTATCCCCTATCATTTAATCATGAAACAATTAACATTTCTTCAAATAATTAGTATTCTGGATAGTTTAAATTCCTTTTACAACTTATTAAATATATCTATTTTCCTACAAAAAATGGTGACAGGAAGTATAGACAAGATAATGTAAATGGGGGTAAAAAGGAAAATAAAGGATGAAATAATTTAAGGCCTCATTTTCTCCCATCATTTTCCCCCAAACTAAAGGTCTTGCATGTCCTCATGCAAGAAGAAAAAACTACAAACCATGATGAGATGCCAGATGCCAGTCTCTGTATGGTGCTCAAAATTTCCCCAGACCAAAGTTGTATTAATGCATCCATCTGTTCTTCATGATCCTTGATAGGAATATGTTTTCCCTTGATAACTATTGCTTGATCCAACTCTACTTTCAATTTGTGAATTTCTATTTCTTGCAATTGAGAGGCAGAGTTTTCCTATTGAAACTAATTTTGTAATCTTTGGTTCTCCTCTTTCAATTTCTCAATTGAATCCTCTAAATCCTTGATTTTTTTTCATAGGATTTCACTCTCTTCAAACTCTTCTTCATCCTCTTGATAATCTTAGCTAGGGAATTCATTGTCATTGTCCTATCCTTCCATACTAGCAACTACTTCATCCAAATTTTCTTTTTCTATCTTGGTGAGGATAGGAATAGTGGACTCTCCTACCCCTTGTTCACCTTCTTGAATATTATCAACCCTTTTGTCATCAAGATTTTTAGAGGCATGCATAGTTTCTAAATGTCCAGACTCTATCTATGGGTTTGGAATTTCTCCCATTCACATTTGAATACCCTTTCTTTCATTCAATGTTGAGGAGCCCAAGTTTCCTTGTGCAATAATTCTTGTCCCTTAAGGAGAAGTTACTTTCCCTAGTTTATCAAGGTCAACAATATCAGTCATAGGGTCAATATTAGGGTAGAGATCATCACTAGATTGGGAAGAAATTTTAGGGTTTTTAGATTTAGAGACCCCCAAATCAAAGCTAGTCTTTCCCTGTTGTTCTTTTTTCTTTCTTCTCTCAAGCTATTTGTGCTCTTGGCTAGCTTTCTCTTGCTTCCTAAGGGCCTCAACTAGGATTTATAGGTTAGAGTCAAAGTCTTTTTGGTCTGAATCAATGATATCACTCTCTACTTGAGCTGGCCCTTTCAATTTATTAATAGACCTTTTGTCTTTCTTTCCTTTTGTAGAATCTATTTCAATAGTAGGAGGGTCTAAACTTTGTTTGGTTGAGGGTTTCTTGCTAGACTTGCGTTTATGGCATAAGTTGGGAACAAAAAGATGTTTAGGGGTTTCTTTACTAAGCTTATGTTTCTAAATTGAGCTAGAGATAGGAGGTTGTTTAGGGATTTCTTCCTCAATGTGAGTAGGGTTTTGGGTTTTAGGGATCCCTTCTTCCTCAGAATTCCCTTCCTCTAGAGCTTCCTAGTCTAAGTCCTCTCCCATATTAACAAAACTCTCCCAATCACCCGAAAGAGACAACAATTTCAATTCCTAGATAACTAATAATCGGATCAACCCGTGATGAGCCAAGGAATGCTTCTTCCCTTCTTGGATGGATTTACTCATTCTTTGCAAGGAATAGAGAAGGAAATATGGAATATTCATAGGAAGTCTTCTTCTCAAATGTAACAGAAGGAAAAAATGTTGGGAGAAAACATAGATGTACCTTCCTTCACATGTAATGTACTATATGATTTAAATTTGGTGACATCTCTCCATAGTTGAGGGAATGAGGACAATTTAGTCCCATGCCCATGAACCATTTCAACCAACTTTCCCCTTTGCGGGAATTATTTTTTCATGGGTCATAAATCTATGACTTTTGTAGAATTGTCAAGAAAATAAATTTCTTCAGACAATTGTTAACCCAATCAATTTTGTAATTGTGTCTACTGTGACAGAAAACATCAAACCCCTAAGAGAGACTTGACTCTAGTGAAAACCAAGCACAAATTCCCTTACCACATCACTGTCATACCCGCACAATCTTTTGAAATATACAACCCAATGTGCTCAAGCTTTAAAAAAAATATAAGCTTCCTCTCCAGCTCTTAGATGTTCCATGGAAGTGGGTTCATAACGGTGTCGACATTCCTGTGCCATGATTATGCTAGGAAGTTGGCACAATATTAAAATTAGAAAACTAAAACCGCTAGCACAAGAATGACAAGAATGGTAAACTGGTAATGGTAAATGTGAAATGGTAAAATGGTGGCAGAATAATGAAAATTGAATGGTAAAATGAAATACTATGAGGAAATGGTAGGTAAAAATGGGGAAGGGTAAAAGAACAAACCTGTGTCACACTTTATAAAGGAATCAACCAACAACAACAAAAAAATTCAAAACTTCGACCACATAAAAGTGGTCTTTATGTTTTGAATTTCAAAATGGTGTAAACTAATGAAATGTAGAACTTTTGACCAAGTTTATTCCTGTAATTTTTTAAAGTTTTTAAAAAATTGTTTTCATTATGTTTTTATCAATTTAAGGACAAATTTTGGAATGCTGAAAATTTCAAAAAAGAGTGACTTCACAAGCCATCAAGAAACAAATTGAAAAAAACTTCATTTCTCCCTATTTTATTTCTCGAAATAGATAAATTCAATATCTTGTGCATGGAAAAAAAAAATCAAATTTTGATGTATATTTTTCTTGTAATAATGTTTTAAAGTCAAACATGTCATAATTTGACAATTTTCATGGGCTGTCAACTATTTTCAATTTTTTTAATCAGTTTCAACAAACAAAATATACCCTTTTGAAGAAGACTCTCTCCTCTTGTGCCCCATATAAGATTTAATTTTTTTTTATAAGTTTTACTATCTTTTTTTAATTTCCAATCAGCCTCTTTTTTGTTTTTTAAAACCCATTTGTACTTTCATTTTAAAATAAAATATATTCAAATCCATCAAAATATTAAAAATATATATATTTGGATTCTCCAATTCCTGAAGTTTCAGCTTAAGCAAAGGGTATTTTTATTTTTTGCAGAAAGATCATTCTGACTAGATAAATACTTTGCCAAAGTTGAATGTTTCAAAAAAAATTGAAAAAATGATGAGTTGGCTACCATGTAGGATGCCAACTAGACATTCTTGGCCAAGAGGGTATGAGCTGAGCATGTTTCAGTCAAAACTTACTCGCCCAAAAAATTATTGATATTTCCAAGCTATAAATACTAGATACACTCACTTTTTCCATGTTTTTGGCTAGCCGTATTTGGTTGAGTAACTTTCGGATGAAACCTCTTCAGCTGAAAATGTGCCTACCATGTCGGTGCCACATGGTTTCGATTGAAATCCACCCAACCTTATATCTTCTGACCAAAAATAGTTCACTCAAAACCATTTATTTGGCCAAAAGTAGACATAATTAGCTGTGCTTTTAATTGAAATAACTACAAATCTTATGCCGCATAATTGAAATTATACAACCGCTGTAATAATTTCAAGTAATAAATTTGTGGATACTATAGGGAATATACCGTGTTACATTCTCCCCCAACTAGGGCATTGACCGTCTAATAGGAAAATCACAATTAATGGATTTAATTCATTTTGTGGGTTTTCTTGTTGTGAACTATTTCCTATATTTTTCTTAAAAAATCTTCCTTTACTATCTCTAATGTGATTCATACATCTATATGATCTATAACAGAGAAACCAAGGCACTGCCCTAGGCTTATACAAAAATCGTATGGACTTTACCTTGTCACATTGCATCCTTAACTCAAATCACTAGGTTTTCGTGGCCTTTAATGCCTTCCCAAAGAATGACGAAAAATGTTTGGAAAAAACTATGGATAAATGTCACGGGTAAACTATCCTTTTAATTCTTTCAAATGGGCTTAACACAATTGAATTAATCCTTGGGAATTTTCCTCAGTTTGTTCCTAAATGTTAATCTAGGGATCATAAACTCATGAAAGGTTTTGTGGCTATGTGCCTAAGAGAAGAGAACAATTAATTAAGTTGGAATGAATGTAGCTAATACACACAATGATTATCTAATAAAAAATCTTGTTTAATAACTATGCTTCTACTTTGTGGTAGGAAGTTACAGAGACTATATCGGGAAGTGTGATAGGAACTATGCTAAAGGGCATTACATAAATAGTTATAGAATATATAAAACAATAACTTCTATTTATCTAATTGAGAGAATAAAATAATTTCTACACTTTTGCTTAACAAACTCCTGCCATGATGGGGATTAATTATATAATGAAAATTGATTGAACTAGATCACAAGGATGGAAATGTTATTAAAATATGAATTATGGCTGCCACATACATGAAATAGAAGTACATAAACAGTCAACATCACACCCTAATACTCACAAAATTAATGTAATCACCAAGTGACACAAGTTGTGGGCCCTCACCCCTAATTCACTTAGTGTAAAAATAATAAAGACCTGTCTATGTCAAAGTAATCATACACATGCACAAAAAGACTTAGATGAAAGTAAAGCAAACATTTTTTATAGATTAATTACCACATATATTCAATCTTATATATACATACATATATATGTACTAATCGATATGCCAAAAATCAATAGAGTTTAGGTGTGTTGTGGCCTACAACTAACAAACCAAAGTGTTTAATCAAAAATAGATGATTGGCCTATGAGCAACAAACAATAATTATCTTAACAGAAATAGAAATATAACAACTCAAAAGTAATGCTAAGAAAAATGACATCAACAATCATTCCATTCTAACAACTCCATTCTTCATCATTCATTCGCCTTCCATGTACTCAACAACTAAATCTGTGCCTTTAATTTTCCCATGTCATTTAATCATGAAAGGATTAAAATTTCTTTAAATAATTAGCATTGTGGATAGTTTTAATTACTTTTACAACTTATTAAATATATCTATTTTTCTACAAAAATGGTGACAAGAAGTATAGACAAGATAATGTAAATGGGGGTAAAAAGGAACAGAAGGGATGAAATAATAAGGCCTCATTTTCTCCCATCACCACTATGGCAATGATTGAAAATTTGAACAAGACTACTCATTTATCTCTAGTGTGGACTATATACCATCAACACTAGTGAGGGTACCTCTCGAGATGATAATATTATTATAATTCATGGTATTCTACAAGATTATTTCAAATAAACATTTTAGTAATATCCATATTAGTTTTTTTGATTTCATTACAATAAAACATAGACACAAATTTTAGCCCAGGAAGGTCATCCAAGATATATGCATAGCAATGAGGGTATTGATATTAAGCGTTAAATGCATAAATGTTATGGACCACCAAAATATAGGGAGGAGTAAATCTATACCTAGTAGTTTTTTCACATAGTATTTCAATTATAAATTCATTGGTATGAACAATTTCACAATTAGCATGTAGATTCTGAAGATCCTTGTTTTTCTTCAGGTATCAAGGACATAGTTAAGGTTGATTCAAAGTTGAAAACAAATATATAACACAAGAAAGACCCATTTCAAAGGACACCATTTAATTATTATCGGTTGTTAAAATGATTTACATTTATGATTGTGTCTATATATGTATCTCTTTGGATGGAAATGAGATCGAATGTGTAAAATTAAAACATAGATATTTTAAATTATTTGAAGGAAAATATATGATGCATATGAATGTAATGTTATCAACTAACTATTTTTGTGATGCCCTAAGCTAGATGCAAGAACAAAATCGAGCCTCCGAAAGAGAGGGGGAGTATCACTCGGGACAAGAACTTGGTCAGGTAACCTTTAATGTGCCTAATTAATCTATCACACTCACATCCTAGTTTGGTTAAGTTGAGTCAAGTTAGTTCAGGAAATGGTGACACCTTCATTCTGGTTTGGGGAATGCCTTGGCATTAATATGGTTTTATCTTTATCGCCCTGATTGAGAAGGATGATTGAGTCTTATGTTATGAAATTTCTTCTGTAGTTTATATTATTATCGATGAAGACATAGGATGTATATATGTATATATATATATATATGTTGAAGAATCTATACAAGATGCATGCATGCATGTATTTAATCACACACAATTCTGAACAGATACATTGTGAAGCATGAATATTAATTTGGAAAATGCTACATATTTTGGATAAAATAATGGTATATGTATAACATATATAGGTTATATATATATATATATATATATACATATATACATGCATAAGCAGTGCATATTATTATTATTACACATATATATATTATATATATCAATATATATATATATTGAGAGATATATATTATATATATATATATGTGTTACATTATATATATATATATATATATATTATATATATGTTACATATGCTGCATATATTATTATATATGTAGTGTAGAAAAATTTATCCCTTTACATTTTCTCACTTATTTGGGCCCTCGTATTAAAATAAACTTAATAATGCCTTAATTTAGTGTTGTAAAACATACCCCTTTTCATTTCACACTTATTTGGGCCCTCTTAATTAAATTGAGCTTAATTAGGCCTTAATAAGCCCTTTCATTCATTTAGAAGCCTAATAAATTACATTTCTAAAGGGGAAACCTGACAACAATTAATGCCAACACATAATCAAACACCTTCAGCAATGTGTTTTCCAAGAATGTTTGGGAGAATGGGTCCTCATTAGGCTTTGGAACCCATTTTTAAAAGATGTTTTGGTAGTATTTTATATTCCCAAATTCAAATTTCAAATTTCAGCTTGTAATGTTTAATTTTTGGGAAATTAAGGATAAATATCTATAAATGCAAGGTTATTTCATCAATTCAAAATATCTAGAAAGAGGTGAGCTTAACAAGAGTCAAGATTATTGCCAAGAGCATTCAAGAGTATATTTCTTCATCATTTATTGCAACATTTAAGATCTCAAGTATTATGTCAAAGTTATGTTCATTCATGCATGTTTTTGGAGCTAACATTGTGATGTAGGTTTTAAGCATTCAAGTCAAATATTCAAAGCCAGATTCAAGCATTAAGATCCAAATCAAGATTTCATATTTCCAAAGGTTTAATCAAGGGTTTGATGAGTTGAAACATTGAATTTCTTCATTCATTATTCCTTAATGTTTCATCGTTTCATTTCAAGGTTTAATTACCAAAATGGGGTTCGACCAAGATAAACCACCATTCACCAAAAATAAACAATTTTCCTCTCTGTTGTTTGTGTTGCAGATCTAGGTTGAAGAAAAGCTAAAGACTTCAAAAGTGAAATTTTTTAAAGTTGCATTTGTTGGCAACTTTGTTGTCATCTCACAGAAACTCAGATCTTGAATTTGTTTCTGAATGTTTGACTGTGAAACCGAAAGAATCTAGAAGTGCACACACAAGAGAAGATGACCCATAAATCAATTTTGGAAAGGTGAAAAAAGACCCATTCTCCCAAAACCCCAGTTCAATCATTTCTGTCAAAGTTTTCTCAAGAAAATTTGCAACCAAACATGGCACTTTGTAACTAATTTTGAGGTAGGTTTTAAGTGTCTTCCACTCATCCAATCTACATAAAGTTGATTTTTTTTGTTAGATCTATGCTTCATCTAGATGAATTAGGTCTTAGGTTACATATTTGAGGTCATTTTCTATTTTATTTCCATCTCCCAAAAGTGTTGTTTAGTCATATTTACCTCACACACACACATAAAGGAAATTGCAAGGTTCCTCAAAGAATTCACTCACCTAAGGGTTGAAAGTGGATTTTGACTTGAGGGATCTCATTTTATGAATGAAATAGAAGAATGGGTAGGTTCATTCACCCTATTTTTACCTTCCTATTTATTGTAAGTTTGGTGAGATATTCCAAATTTAGTATAAAACCCTGTGTTTGGACCCTGCCCTATTTTCTATATTTTAATATATAATTTGAATATATTTAAATACCAAAGAATGATTTTATGTGTGTATGTATATATATGCTAATATATATATTATAATGATAACATTATAATATAAATGCATATTATTATATATATAATATTGAATGCATTTTGAAATGTTTACAAAGTAAACATAGCACATATATAGTACAAACATGTTTTTAAAGGTAATCAACTTAAATGTAATCCATCATTATATCTTCTTTGAGCAATGCATGATATAAAGCACCGAAAGAGAGTTTAAGACAACATGTATAAAGTGCATAAATGAGTTTAAAACCTACACATAAAATAATGCAAAACATATGAGTCAATAATGCATACTAGATGCAAGTGAGTAATATTTTTGTAGTTTATGAGGTGCATGAGTAGTGCTAAATTACGGTGTTGCAAATATATGTTAAAGTTGTGAATTTAAACCACACATAGCATGTTAATGTGCAAAGTAGGTAGTGCCAGAATAAGCGGATTGGGAAAATAGAAGTCTAAACCAATGCTCAACTTAATATGAGCATGAAGACTATGTCAAAATAGAGTTGGCTAAAGCTCATGAAGGTAGTCAACTTGCTTAACAATTAGGAAACCTATAGATATGTATTCTTGTATTTTGAATTAGTTTAAGAGTCATTTTTGTCACTTATAAAGGGGTGACAAATCTATTTTGAGAAGCTGGAAACATTTGGACTATTTGTGTGTTGCAAATTATGAGTTTGAAGTAGCCACATTTCATTCTAACTGGCTAAGTTGATGCATTTAGAGGAGGAATTAGTCTTGTTATTGTAGTGGTGGTAGAAAGGAGAGAAAAGGTGGAAAATTTAGTAGCTTGTGTGTAGCATTTAGTTGCTTAGATTTAAATATAAATAGAGACATCTTCTCTATCTTTTGTTACACATTCATTCTGATTTCTTCATTCATATTTTTTTTGTAGCTTTTTGTGCAAGTGTTTTTTGAGAGCTTTAGTGAGAAAGAGAGTTTTTTTTGTGGATTTGTATTTATTGATATTTTTCTGAGAGGAAAGAATTGAAGATAGGTTGAGATTAGGAGTAGCAAGTGTGGTTGTGGAAGTTAAGCTTGGGAAACAACATTTTCATTTGGAGTTATAATTCTATGCATGCTGACATTTTTTCTCTATTCTTTTATGTTGAAATGTTATTTATGTATGTGTTAGAATTGGCTATGGATGCCAAGATCTATGGACCAAATGGAAAGCATGATAAGAGAGAGAGAATAGAATATGACAAGAATAGATTGTATTCAATGTCAATGATATGATAATGATTGTGATTAATTGTTTACAATGAGAGAGACACCTTGGTTATATAGCCAAGGTGAGAACATAGAAGGGCATAAGATTATGACAAGTGTCTTAATCTTATGACATGAGACAACTATGAAAAGCTATCACTCCACCTAAGGTGAAGAGATAATCACATGATATGTCCACAAAAGGTAGAAGTGATAAAGTAATGACATGTCAAGTCCACCAAAAGTGGAAATTCTCCAACAACCTCCTATGTGGTCCCTATGTAAACTTAACTAAGGTGTAATTATGACCTAGGACAAGGTGCAACACTTTTAATTACACCAACACCCCCCCTTAAGTGCAACTTAGGGAGTAACAGATTATTATGAAAATGACACAAAGATGTAATGATGGGTCCTGACTACTAGGCCATGTTAGGTACCCATGTACATATGCAATGCAATCAATGCAATCTCTCATCAACAGAGAAAAGGAGAAAACCAAGTGGGACAAAAGTCCTCCCCAAAAGAGAGATGAAAATACAAAAAAGAAATGCTCTCAATGAAGAATGAGAAGGTAAAAACCCCATGTGAGGAAAAAGACCCCCCATAAGAGAGAAGTAGAAGAGAGACAAGGTAGCCCCCCATCAATGTTGAGTCTCCTGCAATGATGGTAGAAGCTCAACATTGAATGTTGAAGATGATCCAATCTTGCCAAACAACGTTCCTCCCCTTAGGAAGAAACAAAACCATGGATGTATGTAGGATATCAGGAACATAGATGATGTATGATGGTGTCTCTGAGGCATGCTCAAGTGTCTCCATGTCGATGTCGAAATCTGAAACACTCTAGACAGGTGTTCTAGGCCACACTGTTGAAGAGGAAAATCCAACATCAAGTAGAGATGAATGTAGAACATGATCCAAAGACCAAGATATCCCCTCTCAAGACAAAGAAGCCTCCTCCAAATGATGTCCAAAAGCATCCACACTCACGCCAATCTGTGAAGAATGATCATGTAGAGAATGAACAAGAGGGTCAAGGTGTTCCCTAACAACAACTGAAGAAGGTGCATCTTCATCAAAGAGAAGATGAATGCTATCAATGATGTCTCCCAAATTTGTAAGATGAGACTCCACAAACAAGTTTGAAATACCTGTCAAGAAGTCATCCAAAGTAGCCATATCTGGAAGACTATGTATGTCCTGCTACATTAAATCACTAGGAGCTAAAACTGTAGCAACACAAGAATCATCAAGTACAACAGTAGGTGGAGGAGATGGAATGCATGGCTCAAGAACTAGATCTAATGTGAGAACTCCCAAGTTCAAGAAGCCAAATGTCTCCTTTGAATCATGGCTCATATGATCAACAGTCGAAGGAACATTGTCACCATCAGAAGAAAACTGTGCAAAGGTGTACAACCAATATGAATGATCAACCACCCCAGTAGCAATGATCTCTCTAGTCTCCAAGTCTCGAATGATGACAGAATCAGGAGTGAACTCCATAATTCTCCCATCTCCACCATGTGTAATATGATAAATGGAAAGAAAATTGTTTATCAAATGAGGAACACATAAGACATTCTGAAAATTGTTGTCCCCAAAACTAATATATCCCTTCCCTGTTACACTCATATATGTATTGTTTCCCATCAAGATAGGAGACATAGTACAAGGCTGAAATGAAGAAAAGATAGTCTACGAAGATGCCATATGATGAGATACTCCTGAATCTAGAAGCCATCTCCCTGATCTTGGACCTGAATAAGCACACAGAGCTTTTCCTTTATATCCTGATGTAGATGCTTGACGTTTGTCCTTTTTAGACTGTTTTGAATTAGAAGGAGAAGAAGATTTAGACATTCTAGAAGGATAATCAATGTGATTCCTTATGAGAATATTTTTCAACTCATCAATATCCTTCTTATGACAATAGTGTTCTTCGTTTCCATCCTTCTTGCAATATGCACAAAAAGGCCTCTCCTTCTTAGATGTTTCTCCTTTTGAGGAATATTTTTTCTTTGATTGATCTGAATGTGGATTTACTTGATCTGAATGTTGATTATTCTTTTCTTTCTTATGTTTCTTATCTGATTTTGATTCTTGCACCTGAATAACCAACAATGCCTGAGATTTAGAAGTCTTGATGAGACCCATTTAGATAAGCTTTTGTTGCTCATGTATCAACATCTCAGAAAATGATGCAAATGAAGGTATAGTGTATGTAGACCCCATAGTCAATCTATGAGTATGAAAGCTAGAAACAAAAGGAGCATAATTAGGACCAAGTTTGTTCATTGTATTGTACACCAACTGGATGTCCTTCTTATCAATTCCACATGCTTTACATTGCTCTCTTAGATCATTAACCTTAGTGATGTAGTCTTGGATGTTGTCAAAGTTCTTAGGATCAAGATTCATCAAATTTTTATCAATTTGATAGCCTCTTACTTCATCTGTAGTACCCTACAATGTTTTCAATTTTTCCCAAGCTTCATGAGAATTTTTACATGATTCAATTTGGCACAAAAAATCTTGAGAAACTAGTCTACGAAGACACCCAAGAGCTTTTGCATGTTTGATCATTCATTTTAACTTTTTATCTGCATCTGTAGGTTCAAGAACCTTATTTTCAACATATAGAGAGTGACCTTCTGTCATTAGAATATTCCATGCATTTTGATGCTATGTTGAATAGTTATATGATGTGAGCAAAGGAACCTTAGAATGATCCATGAGAATTAGAGAGAAAAAGCAAATAGATCAAAGACAATGCACCAAGAGACCCCCCCAAAATTACTCAATCAAGAAACCCATAGAGTAATATCTGATTTGGCACTTTATATTTAGTGCGTTTACAGTTGCTAGATGCTAAGAACCACAAGCTAGACTTGATCTTAGTGCTTACAAATGCCAAAATAGGCCATAGTATCAAGTAAAATTTTTGGAACAAAATGAGATCAATCTGATCATACCACTGAAAAGTACAAGAGAAATCATGCACTTTAAAAAAAAACTACACACAAAAATGTTACCATAGGAGCAAGATATGAGCTCCTGAAGTTCCCAAAATGAGGATGAAGTAGCAACACCTGTGAGAATCTAAAAATTCTGGAAAAACCAGGCACCAAAACTAAAAAATGATTGCAACAATGTGTAGAGCATGAAATTCTAGCCCAAATAAAAAAAAATTGCTTGAAAAAAGGAGTCATAATGAGCAAGATATTAAGCTTCAAAGTTCGCCGATGAAAACCAAAATGCAAATCGTGAGTGGGGAGAATTTTTTTTTGAATCGCTGACATCACGATGACGTGGTGATGACATCAGCAAACCATGCAATTAAATTTGATGACCATTTATCCATCACCATCGCCATCGCTCCCCTCTGCTGGAATATTCCATGTGTTGCCAGAATCTTCTTGGCTTCTGACGGAATATTCTTACATGTCGGTAAAATGACTGGCTAGAATATACATGCCAGTTTTCTATGAGCGACTGTCAGAAATATATGAAGATGTCGTCAGTGGAATCAATGAATATTCTGCTACCAGTTTTTGTAGTTGCCCACCAGATTTGTACACATACCGCCGATATTTTGAATGTGCGCCGATTGGAATGGTGGGGCCCTGTGTTGTCAAATGAGGGGGTGTCATGTGGCAGTAGGCGAATAGTGCAGTACTGGAGGGTACATATAGTACACTCTGTGGATTTGTACAGTCCGCAGAGTGTACAAATTATATATATTTTTTGTTTTAATTTTTCAAATACAACTTTTACAATGAATTTAAATGGGAAAAATTACATTTTTCAAAAAACAAAAATCAAAATATTTCTGTTGGAAATACAATAATTTTATTTTTGAAAATTTCATACCACTATCATAATGATGCGACTTGGGGTCGTACGACTCTATGGGCAATTTTTTTTGCCTCACCAAAACAACTGCTCCAATTTGGACGATTTGACAGTCGATCTTAGGGTTTTTGGCCCTTCTGGACGCGATGGCAAGGCCAGATTTGACCCAAAATGCCCCAAAATTGTAGCTACCCTCTAGATCTGGCAACCACACTTCAACTTCAAACCCTCTTAGATTTGGATGAAACAAAAGGAAAATTTGACTTTCTCGAACCTTCCAGATGCAATGGTGAGCTTAGATTTGCACCAGCAAGCTCTGATTTGAACCTACAACAAAGAGCCAAAAATGGAACCTCCTCAGATCTGGTATCTCTCTTTAGAAAAAGACTCTCCAATGACACCCAACCTGCTCTGATACCATTTTAGAATTGGCTGTGGATGCCAAGATCTATGGACCAAATGGAAAGCACAAGAAGAGAGAGAGAATAGAATATGACAAGAATAGATTGTATTCAATGTCAATGATATGATAATGATTGTGATTAATTGTTTACAATGAGAGATACCCCTTGGTTATATAGCCAAGGTGAGAACATAGAAGGGCATAAGATTATGACAAGTGTCGTAATCTTATGACATGAGACAACTATGAAAAGCTATCACTCCACCTAAGGTGGAGAGATAATCACATGATATGTCCACAAAAGGTGGAAGTGATAAAGTAATGACATGTCAAGTCCACCAAAAGTGGAAATTCTCTAACAACCTCATATGTGGTCCCTAAATAAACTTAACTAAGTTGTAATTATGACCTAGGACAAGGTACAACACTTTTAATTACACCAACACTATGAATGCCATTGTTTGTGGAAAGGATGATTTAAATGCATTTTAAGCTTTCTTGTATGAACTTAGCTTATTACTTATTTTGGTGAAACCCTTTTTGATTGGCATATACATATAAACTATATTGGAATTTGTGTGGTTATGATGCTATTGGATCTATAATTAGTTTGTTAAGACTATACATATGTTGCATGAATTTTGAAGTATGAGTTATGTTATTGTCTTGAAGTACTTTAATGGAAATGTCAATTTGAACATGGGTGGTTAACTTGGTTGTTCCGAGGGTTAGGATAATCCATGGGAAAGGGAGTAACCTAGTTGGTCACATAACTCATGTGTGAATGTATGGTTATCTTGGTTATTCTTGGGGTTAGAATAATCCATGGGAAAGGGTGTAACCTAGTTAGTCAATTTTTTATGTCATCACCTTTTAGATTGAATGCATGTTATAATTGAAAAGAGTGTGAATGATCAAATACCAAATCAATCTAAGGGTGGGTGAATGTACAACCTACACTCGAAGTACTGGGTATTGAATACTTTGGCCAATGTGGTGTAAGTAGCCACAGTTTGCACTATCGGTTCACTGTGATCCAATTTTGCATACTAGGTAGGGAATACCATACATGTAGGTTGTAGCCAATGTATAGTAGGTATAGATATGTAGGAGACAACACCATGCTTAGGAAGAATAGTATTATGAAGTTACCAAACCAATCTCTTTTTCTAAGGGTAGGGCCATCTTACTAGTTAAGTGGATGTGTACGGAACTCTAGTAAGTTTGTGGTTGGTGGAAAAGTGCTTGACTAATGCTCTCCCTCATATAGTTGGTTGTCAGGATTTGAGGATGTAAGCACTAGTTTTAGGGACACCTATAACGTATGCACCAGTAGGAGGTATGCATCAACATTTAGGACATATGTATCATTATATTTCATTTGTATATCTATATCATTAAGATCATGGAAGCTATGTATGTAAACATGTATCTCTATTATTATTGAGAAATTTTAAATAGAAAATGTCATCATAAAATTATGCAATATGAATCTATTACTTGGAATTTTGTAATAATATAATGGGAAAGTTTGAAATGGGATTGTTTCAAATGTGCATCTTGTTATTCAATTAGAAATGAAATTTTTTATTGCCTAAATGTTAGTATCATAAAGTGTCCATATGTGGGTAAAACATAGTAAAATTAAATGGGTAGAACAATGAGCATGTGACACATGGTATCAGATCCATTAGGTTTAGCTTTTGAACCTATGTGCTTGCTATGATTTCATCCAACATTATATTAGTCTAATTTTTGGAATTCTTATGCTAGGATGGTGTGTCTAAAGATGATTGCAAGGAAGTCAGTAATTGGTAATGAGTGCTCCTTGAAGTTCAAGAAAAAAAGGGAAGCCATTGTTCGAACCATAGAGGGACCAATTATGACAGTACAATTTGGCTGAGTGACACTTAGACTTTTATTCATTCCCTATCTTGCATTAGTCAAGAAAGAAAGAGAATGCATTAGGATATTAACTTTGTACCTACTGCCTCTCCTACCAAGTTGTATTCTTTACCAATTTTGAGGGATATACCCTCATAATGGAGTGTTACTCCTGCCATGATCATTAGGGACACTCTTGTTCTTCAAATATTAGAAGTTATTGTAATAGTCTCTAGTGGAAAATTATAGGGATATGTCCCTCAAAGCTATGCATCTAAGGATAGGTTTGAAGGTTATGCAACTTTCAACAATGAATGGGAATAAAAATTTGAGGGGTATACCCCACTTAGCTATACATCAGAGAGTGAATCTAGCCTAGGATACTCTCCCCTAGACTACTTGAATAGTCATTCCATGTAAATGCAATGATATTGAAATCCTATTGATCTTATTAAAAAATATGTTTTGGAAAAACTTATGTATAAGTTTTTTTAAAAAATTATTATGTATGAATGTTTGTTCTTTCTGAATTTTTTTGAATGCTATGTCGACCTTCCTAGGATTTAATTAAAAATGAAACCTCTAGGTATAACTTTTCTTGTGAAAAATGGTTAGAACTAGAACCAATATTAGGAAGCCAAGAAGTAGGAAAATGTGCAAATAAATTAGAGGCTAAATTGGATCATATTTTAGCCATGATGAATGAGACAAGAGGAAGAATTGGGAACCTCGAGCAAGAGTTAAGGGGAAAAGAAAGGAAGGAAAAAGAAGTTCCTAATGGAGAACAAGGGGAAAATTCTCATGATCATACCTAGTCAAGTGAACATGAGGATGATGAATCATAGTCTAGTTTGAAGGGAAGAAAAAGGAAACGACTTGCAAGTGAGCTATCTCGAGATACGAGAAAGATCACCCCTTTGAAGTTTGAAGGAAGTACTAGTGGGGATGCGACTAATGAATGGCTCATAGAGATGGAAAATTATTTTGAAATTAGGAATTACTCTTAGATAACTAAATCCATTTGGGGAGATTTTCCATTGTCTTGAGAAGCATCCAACTGGTGGATGAGCAAAAAGATGGAGCTTTGATTAAGTTCCTTAAATCTTACTTGGAGTGAATTCATGGAAATTTTATGAAAGCAATGGCTACCACAAATTTTCTATGATCAAAAGCTTACTAACTTTCAGAACCTAAGGCAAGGAGATTCCTTGATTAATGAATATTGGGATAAATTCACTCATCTCCTAAGGTACATTCCCATGTACCAAAAAGATGAGCAGTTTAATATAAGGAAGTTCATCATGGGCCTTAATTCCCAAATCAGAGGAGAGGTAGATGTGCATGGTCCTGCTACCATGGACTTAGTGTATGAGAAAGACATTAAGCAAGATTAGACACTTAAATCTATCTTGAACTATTGTGAAAAGAATCAAAAGAAGTTTAATTGGTCACAAGCCAATCAAGTTTCAAAGAAGCCTAGTGTAGGGAAAGATTTTCAAAGGAAAGGGGACAAGGGATTATATAATAGTTAGAATAAATAAAGAAGGGACTATAGGGGGAACAAAACCAAAAATAATGTTGGTAGGAATGAAGGCAGTTCTAGAAGGCCAGCCCGCATTAAGGAATGGTCTGTTGAGAGGATTTTTTAAGTGTGGTGGAGATCACTTTACAAATAAGTGTCCCAAAAAACCACCAAGGACATAGCCACATGGGAAACCTCTACCTCCTCAACAAGAAATGTTATAACAAAATATCCATGCAGTGTTGCGGAAACCTTTTGAACCAAAGATCAATCATCATGTTCTAAAATATTTTTTTACTCAACCAAATCTAAATGCAAGGCAAAGAAGATGGTTGGAATTGATATCTGATTATGATTTTAATACCAACTATATCAAGGGAAAGGATAATCAGATTGTAGATGCCCTAAGTCATAGGAGGCATATCTCAAGGTGCTTGAAACACGTAAGATTCACTTACGTAATAGAGAGTTTCTACAATGCAAGGTACAATGGGATCAGTATGCAAAAAATTCTTCCACTTGGGAGGACTATGTTGAGATGAAGCAAAAGTTTCCTCATGTTTTGCTAAGCTTTTAAAATTCCTTAAAAATAATGTTGTTATGTTTTATGGGTTATGTTCATGTTTGATACTTAAGATCATTAGGGATGATGATTCAGAAGGGAGGAACATGTTACACCCTGTATACGTCTAAAAATGGTCATGATTAAGCTTTTTAATTAATTAAATATGATTTATTTAATTAATTCCTCTAATGTCATCTACATATAAATAAATTTAATTATTTATTTATATCGTTCATTTTCTAATTCTTCTACCTTAATTAAATAAATAATTTTATTTAATTACTAACATTTCCATCTTCCGCTTAATTAAATTAAATAAATTTTCATAATTTATTTATATTTGATTATCATTCTATTCTAAAGTTTAAATATTTTGAATATTTGAATAATGGAATATTCTCCATCCCATAATCGATTTAAATATTAAATATTTTATTTAATATTTTCCCTAATTTCATTTTCTAAAACATAATTAAATATGATTTATTTAATTATGCGGGTTTCCATTTTCATCTCCAGTTCCTAATTAAATAAATATATTTTATTTAATTTCTAACTCATGCTAACTCACCCTTTCAAATTCTTAACTCATCCTTCAAAATGGAAGTTTCCCTTCAAATCTCAATGACGAAAATTGAAAGAAAAGGGAAACCTTCCATCTTCTCTTCCACTTTCGAAAATCTCCCGCCATCCGTTCGAACAAGCTCAATCTGGACCGTTGATTGAATCAGCAAATCGAATCCATTTGAAAACTCTATAAAAGCCTACGCAAATCCAAGCTTTGGTTACCTACGCATTCATATGAAAACACTCAAAAATTCATGCAATCACAGTCTTTTAGCATCGCAACCATACTAGCATCTCAGCATAGCTTTTGGATTTAGCATAGTCTGCATGTTTAAATCTCATTCTTTAGCTGTCATTTTGTTAAGCATTGGTCGCTGATCTGAGAGCCATTCGAAACCAACAAAACGCTGGAGATAGAGGAAGATAAGATGATTTCGGGAAGCTATTGTTATGGTTTGCATATTTCTATTTCTTTTCAGTTTCCTTGATACAATGTCTTATTAATATGTGTTTGATTTCATTTATATTGATACATTTTTCACTCACACATAAAATGGCGCCCACCGTGGGGCTCAAACCCACGAATTTAACATTTTCTGCAAGTTTTTGTTGACAGTTTCCACGTTCTTGAACCAACTTTTCAAGAAAAATTTGGTGTTTAGGCGCATTCAAAATTTCATGAGGCGCATATAAGGTTTCTGACTTTTTGTTTTGCAAAATTTTGAAGCACATCCCGTGACTGTTTAGGCACATCCCATGACTGTTTAGGCGCATAACGTGACTATTTAGGTGCATACAGTAACTTTCTTTCGGCATACATAACAATTGTTTTAAAAACATATAATCTTTCTTAACGCGCATATATCATCTGTTTAGGCACATATAGCATCTGTTCTGGTGCATATAGTGACTATTTAGGCACATATAGTTTCTATTCTAGCACATATACCCTCTGTTCCGGTGCATATATCTTCTGGCACATATAGCTTCTGTTTGGGCGCATATAGACTGTAACAAAAATATAGAATTCTGAGTCTGACGCCTTCCATAGACAAAATTCTTTTTCTTTTTCCAAATTTTAAAATGAAGCAATCCTAGGGTAGTCACATCTGAATAAAATGAAGCAATCTAGGATAGTCACCAAACAATGATCTTGCAGTTAAAATTGAACAATCTATTTTTGGTGAAGCAATATCTTCACTTAGGTTAGATCATTGTGATTGGGAACTTAAAAAGAACATTTGATTGCTTTGACTGTGGAAATAGGTCTATGCTCTCCCCTTAACTGGGTGATCAGAATACCAGACTTTCCTTTTCATTTCATGAATTTTACTACTTTAATTACATCTTGTAGAGAGCCTGCTGTAGTGGGAAAAAGTACTCACCCTACGGGAACGACTCAAGTGGGTTCAAGCCAAAGCTAGGCTATTCTGCCCCACTATAAAATTTAAAGAAAATATGGGGAAACCCTCTTTTGCGGATAGTGTGCAAGATAACCATCCCCAAAACCTTTGTTCTAAAGGTTGGGAGGTCTCCTGAGGGAGTTTATTATTGCCGCACCAAACAGAAATCCTTACTACGAACCTAGTGTAGTGGCCAGCCGAGTCAATTTCCAAACATTCTAATAATCACAGTGCAAGGGGAGGGAAGAATCTACCCCCAAGACACTCACCATATAACTACCAAGGACTATTTGCTCAAGGGATCTGGTATCCACTTTCATAACTCTGAGTAAATGCCTAGAAAAGACAAAAACATGGGCTCCCCTTCGGGGGTGACACGGCTGTGTGAGTCGACGCAGTTCTAATATGTGGGTTGTTCATTACTAGAATGACCTACTTGAGCATTTAAGAGTGAGTCTATCTCAAATTGTCTTTCATGTGCAAAACCTGTGAAAACATTTGATGAAAAACATTTTCTTGATCAAACACTTCATGTTAGAATAGGGCTTTAAGAACAACTATTTTCAAAAATGTTTGTTGTGTCTTCCATTACATTAATTCAGATAAATAGATCATCCCAAAAGAACATGAAGAACAACAACTGAAAGCCACTTAAGAGTTTTTCTTACCATTGGTTCAACAACATTCCCAATAACATTCTCATGCTTAGAGATTGGAAATCAACAAAATTTCCCAAGAAATCAGTGTCGAAAAGGATCAGAAAACCTAAGAAACCATTAGGATACAAGAAAACACTGCAAAAGAGAAAATTCTTGTACAAAAGTCAATAAGTCTTGCTTCACTATCGAGGATTTCTTCACAGATATCAGGATTTTGTTAGAGGATTCACTGATGAATATGTTGTAGATCCCTTAGATTCTCGAGCTTATTATAATCAGAGATTAGCTCTATCACAACGACATAATCATAACCAACCTCTTGAATTTAACAACATACCACAACCTTCTATAGAATATCCTTCACATCCCAGTCATATTCTTCAAAGATCTTGAGAGAATTTCTTTAGAAAAAAAGATCAAAATCTTTTAGAGTGCACCTTTCAAAACAACTTTCAAATTTTTGGTTCAACTTCCCCAACAGGATTCTGAAATCCTTCATCAATTGGAAGCCACAATCAATAAATTAGGAGCATCCTTGATCTTATCATAAGATTATGCATCTTATCAGATCATCATCATCACACTTGTCAGAAACCGTGATCTAAGTTTAGAGGAAATTTTCAAATTCATATGCCTATCTCCTCAAGATCTCAACACAATAAACTGAAGGTTACAATCCAAAAAGAAAGTCATATTCAAAACACTCAAGAAGAAGGAGAAAGCAGTAATCCCCTTTTCAGCATAAATCAAAATCCACTTTTTAACAAAAACATGGACAATAGAGAAGAAAATCCATTCCACCAATACAAAGACATGAACAAAGCACAAATAGATAGTGATGAGGAACAAGATGAGGAATATCTTAGAGAGGCTGAGCAAGATCCAAAATTCCATAAAGCCATTGAAAAGATCTTGCAGCGAGATAAGGAAAAATATTTTCGCTATCTAGCCGAACAAGGGGCTGAATTGCCTCATGACTTTGATATTGAAAACTTGAAAAACAAACTTGAAGAGACACCCTTTCTGATCTTAGTGCTTTGACCCAAAAAATCAAGGCACTTCAAGGACAAGTTAAAGAATTACAAGGGGGAACAACCACAAAGAAATACACTCTCGAGGACATTTGTCCTTATCCTTTCGATAGAAGTCTTAACATGATTCCTTTTCCCAAGAATTGTGAAATGCCAAAATTTGATCACTATAATGGGAAAACGGATCCAATTGATCACGTTAGAGACTTCAGGAATATGACATTAGAATTCGCTCACAAAGATACTTACTTGATGCGACTGTTTCCTAGGAGCCTTGGAGTACACTCTATGGAATGGTTATCTAAGATCACACCTCCCGTCAGGACATTTGAAGAATTGATCAACCTATTCATATCACAATATACCTACAACATACAACACCAGATCACCATGATAGATCTTTGCAAGATTGCATAGAAACCCGGTGAATCTTTCTTTACATTTCTTCAAAGATGGATAAGAATGTTTGCCAAATATCCACGTCATGTTCCTAAAAAGGAAAAGATGGTTACTTTCATTAACAATTTAAATTCAGAAATGAGCTATCACTTGAACTTACATTGTCCTCCTTCTTTTGAGAAAATGATTGAAGATGCCATAACCATCGAAAATGCTTTGGTCAAAAGAGGAATAATCAAACATGACAAAGAAAATCCTAGCTCATCTAACCATCACAATAATTAGGACAAGTCCAAATTCTGGACTCGCAACAAAAATATGGTGAATGATGGTGTTGTTGATGCGAATCATGCCTCGACCAAACCATTTGTCCTCAACACTCCAAATAGTCGCAACAACAATGTCAACTCGATTGCAAATCACAAAAATAATCCTCCTCCGAGGAACAATACAAATCAAAACTCTACTCCCCATCAAGGGACTTCCAACAACCAGGGTTACCGAGGAACTAATAACAATCACAATTCCTTAGGGAACACCTCAAATTCAAATCCGCAAAGATTTTCATTCTTCTCAAATAGAAGAACTTTCACTTCATTGGGACAATCTTTAGAATCCGCATTCAAAGAGTTGATGGCCAAAAATGTCATTACTTTGCCACCTCAATGAAATTATGAACCCAGTGTAAAGCCTCCATCATGGAATGAGGCATACTATTGTGATTATCATCGGTGTAAAGGTCATCGCACAAACAACTACCAAGCCTTGAAGAATGTCATTCAAGACTTAATCGACAATGACATTATTACAATAGAAGGAAATCAACAAACCAATGCAGACCACCAAGCATTTTGCAATCCTTTGCCCAATTATCAAAAAGGTGAGTCTTCTGAAAAAAATGTGAATCATATCAATGATGATCATATAATCAACCATCTCTACGCTGACGACGAGCGGGTAAATGTCATTAAAGTCAACAAGAATATGGAATATAGAGAAGTCAACGCAACAACAAGAGTGCAAGCTAAAGTTGTCTTAAAAGGTGCCTCTTCAAAATCCACTGAACCTCCACCTCAACATCAATATGATTTGGTCAACCAACTTCAGAAAACCCGGACTCAAATTTCTATTCTGGAACTATTGAAGATTTCCCCAGCCCATAAGGAAATTCTCAAAAAAGCCCTCATTGAAACTAATGTATCCACTGACCTGGATGTGAATCAATTTCAAGCCATGGTAGGACACTTGTCCTCACCCACTTGCCTTTCATTTTCTGACAAAGATGACATTTCCATAACTCATCCCCATAATTCATCATTGTACTTAGAAGTCATGATTCACAAGTTTCATATCAGATGAGTTCTAATAGATGGAGGTGCTGGTTTGAACATCTGTACCATGAAGTTGGTTAAGTCCTTAGGATTTTCTGAAGACTCCATTGATTTCAGAAAAAAGATTACCATAAAAGCTTATGATGATGAAGAAAGAGCATCTAAGGGTCTAATCATGCTGCCAATCAGAGTGGGCCCTGTTATAAAGAATACTTTCTGTCAAGTATTGGACCATGATCTTGCATATAACATCTTATTAGGTCATCCTTGGATCCATGAAATGCAAGCTGTTCCATCAACCTATCATTAATGTCTTAAGTTTCCTTATGATGGACAGGAAATCACGATACCTGCTGATAATTCCAATATTCAAACTTGTGCCAACATAAAATCCAGTCAAGATACTTTGGTCCCTAACAATCGAGAAGCTCATGCTAAGACTTCTCTAAAGATTGACACACAAATCAGTCAATTGACCAATAGTTTTGACAAAAAGATGAAATTCGAGGATCATGGAGTTGGAGAATACTCTGTTTGTCTTGCCAATTTACCTACATCACCTCGATCACATGGACAACCATCTATCAGGGAACATCAAATATCAGAAGCATCAACATCAAAGCAAACACCACTAGAGCCAATCACAAAATTTAATGGA
>VDFB02161089.1:0-42056 GCA_007258455.2 Sequoia sempervirens | reverse complement strand
TGTAAAAAAATTCAAGAAAGAGATAACAATGGTGGGAAAATCAAGACAAGATGCAACAATTTAATTCCTAAAGGGTTTTATTCACTAGAATTTAAAATGGACATATGTGGGTTTTATATTATAAAAATGATTCAAGAATCTGTAAGGCCAAAAGAACCATAAGCATTGCAAACTTTAGTTTAGAAGCATAAGGAATTGGATATTTTCATTCCTAAACATGGTTTTCATAAAAAAAATTACTCATGTAGCAAGCACACTATAGAATTGACAAAGAAGGTTAGGGTTTTTAGTTTCATTTGTTATATGGAGATATTTTATTGTAATGTACATAATCAATGATATGATTCTTGATTTTTTATAAGATTTAATATTATGACACCTTAACAAACCAAGCTATGACGTTCATGGTTCACTCCTACATGTATGAAATTTACATTTTCATCTACAAGTTTGACCCTAAATTTGTAGTTTTAAAATTATTTTGTGACCTTGACCCCTACACTTCTAGTCTTTAGGAATTTATTTATCTCCATTTTTTAATTTCATTTGAGACAATGTTTCTGCACTGGGAGGAAACTCATTTTTCCTTACTCAAACCCTTGGGTTGATTTAAAAAAATTGAACAAGTTAAAATACATGCCAAATATAAATGCAAGTTCAATGGGTGTAGTTTTGAATTATAGACCTCTCATCCCCTAACAGATAGTTGATAGTTTTGATATTCGTTTTTCTCTTGAAAGGTGTTTAACAAGACAAAAATATATGCAAAACGGGGAAGCAAAATACTATATTGAAAATGCTTTAAAAACTTTCAAACAAGTACAATTTGAATTCAACAAATTTAAAAAAAATTGCATTTAGGGTTTCAAAATTAAACAAATACATGCATTTTGAACTCTAAAAAAACAAATTTTAAATACCTCATGCTAAATAGTGGTCGATATGCAAACTGGAATGATAAACTTTGAAGAGAGGAATGGAAATTTTCTTTCACCGGTGAGAGAAACCTTGTTTGGTTGCCGTCACAGACTCTGTTTGCCGCGCGCACCAGGGAGATAGTGACTGGTAAAAGAACACAGTAAAAGTATGAAAATGAAATGTTTTTTTTTGTTTTTGTCATATTGAAGGGGTTCAGTTGAACCCAGGTTTGGCCGAACCCACTTCAATATTAATTTTTAATTTGGGCATTCATTGGTTCGGCCAAACCCATTTGATTTGAGGAATGGAAAAAATCCGAATTTTCCTTCCTCTTAGAAAGTGTAAACCACTATTCTAAGGTGAACCTACAACTATGAATGAAAATGAGCAAGCAAAGCTACAACTACCACATAATGAGCAACAACACAAAATAAGGGAGGTGTAAGAACCTAATCAGAATATGCTTAGAATGGACATGATAGAGGTAGGCCTCGGTATCACTTGTCATGCAAATAAGAGATAGGTGAATCAACAAATGGAAGAGTGATGACACCATAATCAAGAAGTTGTTATATTTTATCCTTCAAGGCCTTAAATTCACTAGTGGAATGGCCAGGCACTTGATGGTATGCACAAAAAGAATGTCTTACTTTATCATATTTGTGAAACTTCTTATGTGTAGGAGGAGGAAGAGTAATCAAGTGGGCTTTGAGAAGCTCCAACAAGATACACTCTTGCTTAGATAGAGGATTAGGAGTAGGAACCAACCCTTTCTCTTATTCAAAGAAGAGTTTAACTACTCAAAAGAAGAAGATGTGAAGATAGTAGACAATGGAGGATGAATCAATTCAAGAGAACGAGGTTGATCTGAAATCATGTCAACATTCAAGGTCATAGTTTCTATTTAGATTGTTCATTTGAGCAATCAAGCCCCAAACTATGTTTACGAGGTACACATTCTATAGGGACCTAAATGCCTTGCTCGTTACACCCACAACCTTTACTCCCATAGGTACATTTAGAGACAAGTTTAAAACCAAGTTTGTAACATGTTTGTAGGTCTTGAGAACGATGAGGATCATCATAGAGCGCGCTATTCCAATTATGGAGATTATGCTCCTCTCCAGGATTGTCATCATCTTTCTTGATTGGACTTCCAACGCTAGCCTCATTAACAAAAGCATGGTCATCTTCCTTAGAAGGGGGAGGATCAACATTAAGAACATTAAAATTTGTGTTCACATTATCATGTGATGCAAAAGAATAATCATCTTTGATAGCGAGTTTGAATGATGTTATCAAAAGGTCTAAGTGGATTGGATTTACTTTATATTCTCTAATGAAGGAAATTATGTAATGTCTAAAGAACCCCAATCATCACCGAGACATGCATTCTCTTAAGGAGAAGAAGGAGTAGACTTAGGATTTATTGCTTCAAAATGATCTTCTTTAGGGACATCTGCCTCAAGATTATCCTTTGTAACGGGTATTGCTAGAGTAGACATCAACACATTGGAAGCTACTAAAGGGACAAGAGTAGACACAACCAAAGCTTGATCGATAGCTAGTACCATCTCACATAAGAGTTCAACATCAGGGTCAACCTTAATTATGACTACTTTATTTTTTTGAATGAACTTAATAGATTTATGTAAGGTAGACAAGATTGCACCCATAATGTAAATCCATGGTCTATCGATAAGTAGGCTATATGGTAAATTTTCTAACATAACATGTACCAAGGTGGGTACGATAACGAGTCCCAACCATAAAGGCAAGATTATCGTGCCTAAGGCTTGCCGACCAACATTATCAAGCCTATGAATACATAAGGAAGAAGTAGCAAGAGAAGATGAATCAATTTCAATTTTAAGCAACAAATCAATACTACACACATTGAGCATGGAACTGATGTCAACAAGAGTATGACTAATGCCAATATTATTAATGCTAACTATGATCATTAGAGGGTTCACTTGCTTTTGTACTTCTGAGGGCATGAGTTTATGTGGATAGAATGTAATATTTGGCAAATCCACATGAATATGAGCTATCAACACATTAATGTATCCACTAGCCTAGCAGAAGAAGGCAAGAGGATCTTTTGTAAGGATTTCTGAAGCATACCTTGATAAATTGGAGCAGATTGAAGCAAGTCCCACAATGAGATCTTAAACGAAGTAACATGAAGTTGTTGGACAAGATCGTAATCACCAAGTGCTTTACTCATGGGTTTAGTTGCTAAAGGAAGACTTGGTTGAGAAGGTGGTAAAGAAGTAGGTTGATTAACATTTAATTTATTCCTTCTAGTATTATAAGAGGGAGCCTTAGAAAGATCGGGAGAATCACTATTAAATGGAGCACCATTAATAGAACAAATCCTTTTAGGAGAAGGACTAGCCAAAGTTAGATAAATGACAGGTCTCTCACGCCTTTGAGGGGTGGTGGAGACATAGATGAAATTTATGTATTCCTTACAACTTATAGAGGAATCATTCAAAGAAATATGCTCAACATATATCCTTGGAGGATCCGATGTGAGAGGAGCTTCAATATTTACTAATGCAATGTCTCTAGAAGAGAGTGCATTGGAATGAAGATGAGATTCATCATTCACGAATGCAATGTATTTAGAAGACAATGCATTAAAATGAAGAGAAAGTAGACTAATGTTAAGAAAAGTATCAATAATTTCATCCTCTTGCACCAAAATATCCTTAGAAGGAATTTTAGGAGAGGGATCAACAAAGAATAATAAGAAAGGAGAAAATAAATCGCTTTCACATACTTGTAAGACAACTTCTTAAAGTTTTGTGACAAAGTTGGAAAGAGATAGAAGGAAAAAATATAGAGTAAATTTTGAAATAGAGATATAGATGAGTCAGACAAAGGCCAATGTGCATCGCTATTGATGACATGGAATGGGGTTTGGGGAAACGACTCAATTTTTTTTTCTTAAAGGATAAATCTTTGATTTGTCCTCTTTTTTATGGAAGGGGTGTTCACATCAAGTTCACTAAAATATAGAGAAGGGGGATTTGTTGCTCACAAGTCTCTTTATTCTCAAGAGAGTCCCAAGGAACAAACTTCCTTAAACTACTTCAAGGAACAAAGTGAGAGTTTCAAAATTAGAATGAGTAGGTCATAGACATCTTCCAGATAGACTAAGAAGTTTTCAACCAAAGATGATAGTGCAACATATAGACACCAATGTGGCGCACTGAAGTCCTAGAGGTATGCTAGCATCTCATATGGACTGAAAACTAAGAATGTCACAAAAACCAAAAAGTGACTACTAATAGTCCAATTACTAAGAGCTTCTAGAATGTGGGAAAATGATAAAATATAACATAATTGAAATACAGTAAATTAAACTAAGTGAAATATAAATGATAAAGTGAGAGAATGCGAGGAAGAGAATGCTCACAACAACCCAAGAAATGAAGCCTCCAACAAGTAAATATCTTCAATACCTGCACACATAAGACCGAGGAAAAATGTTGGGGCTGTTTAGGGGTTTGCCTTAGTCAAACCCCTATTTCGGTGTTCTCACCTCCACGAACAACCATATAGATAAATGGTGAAAGCAATAGATGTTGAAATATATGAATAAAAGAGATAGATAAATGTGTAAACAAGGGATGTGAGAACTCCCAAGATGCTCAAAGACACACGATAAGAAAGATATCACCTACAAGGCTTAAGGAAGCTATAGAGAGAAATAGATAGCTACGAGAGCCAATAGAGTAGCAAAGAGTGCCACGAGAGCTTTTGAAAGTGTTGTTGTAGCAAGTTGTAGAGAGTTGTGCAAGTGAGATAACAAGAGCTAGATAAGAGAATGTCCAAGACAAGAGAGGAGAAGAAGCTAGAGAGCTCAAAAATGAATTGAAAGAATGGATTTAAAGAGGGAAAAGGAGGGAAAAGAAGGTTCTCAAGCCATTACAAGGCGTCTCATGCCATTACCACTAAAAAAAGTAGTTGGCAAGTGGCAAGACACTTGAAAATGGTCATTTGAATCTCAAAATGTCATGGGGCTCTAGTGTGACACACTAGTGTCCAAACACATCACGCTACAAAATGACGAGAATGAGAAAATCACAAGGTTTGATGCAAAGTTGACGGACAAGGGTAGCTACTGAAAATGGGTCCTGAGCATCCTGAAAAGGGAAGAAAGCTGATGCAGGGGCTAAAATGAGCCTACACAAATTCTAAGGGAGTGGACACTAAAGTGGATACAAAAATGTATGTGAAATAGCAAGGGGTGCAATTTTACGACATTACACATTAAAAAATTAAAATATCATATTGCTAATTCTATAAAATATCATATTGCTAATTCTATAGTATAAAGACCTTCATAATGAAAGATGTATTAACAAGGAAAAATGCCAATATTTTAAGAATTTGTAAGCTATCATATTGCAATTATTACAAGATAAAGATTGAGTGGCATGTGGTCAATGAGTTTGATATATAACCATTTTTTGTGGTTTCCTTTTAAATCATCTAGGTCAATTGTCTTTATTAAATATTATTTTTTGTTTCATGGCTCATTTATTATGTTCACGTTATGGACTAGTCATTTTAATCCTTTCTTATTTGTTGGGAAGCATTTTGTCTCTATATATTATTGCTCAACATTTTCATGTTTTGAGTTTTTTATATTCATATAATTTAATTATTCTCAAATTTGAAAAAATAAATTAAAATAAATCAGTAACAATAATGATCAATTATAATAAAACTAAAATTTTACAAACAAATATTTTAAAAAAAGATATGTTATAAAATTTACACTCTAATTTTATAAACTATAAACATTTGTTATTAAATTTCATTTCATTAAATATACAATTTTAATTTCATTAAATATACAATTATAAATTGTAAAAATAATATATTCCTTAAAGACCAAATAAGTAAGCAACTAAACAATCAATAACAATTTTCTATTTTATCTAATACATTAAAAAATACCACCTAACTCGTACAAATAAACATAAAAACAGCATATCACGAAGGGAGACACCCAAGATTCCCACGGAATCTTTTAAAGGCGACATATCTGATTTTTCCCCATACTTTGCCAAACAATGCACGGCAGATGCCTTCCCGGACAATACCTTCTTCTTTAATGTATGAGCCCCACTTCGCCGTGTAACAATCCAACTCTGAAACTCTTGAAACCCTCATTCTAACCTCAATTCGTCCGGTCTACTGTCAACTGTGAACCCGCAGTCCTGGGTTCTATCGGACAAAGCAGACGGATCTTCGGTTGGACTTCCTTCGAAAGACCGACAAGTGAAAGAATGGCACGGCACATCCAAGTCCTACACTGTTTCCGCGCCGTGTCCGTGACTCCCCAGCTAATTTGCCAGTCGCGACAGAAACGGATTCAGCTCCTTGGCTCTTGTGAGTTTGGGCCTTGCATTTAGTCTACCCTAAGGACGCCACAGAGTTTAAGTTGTAAGGGAAGGGCCGCGGGCGATGCTTAAGTCTCTGGCGCGGGTGAGCAGAATATGTGGTCGTTTGGTCTGGGCAGATGTTTGCCGGGTCGGAGCCGAAGCAGAACAACGGTGTTGATTGCGCCGGCCATTCCTTCCACAAGATCATTGGTACTCCGGATTTCATTAGTCGTTACGCGTCGACCACGGGGCGTCTCATTTGTTAGGGCATATGGATACTTGTTCTGGAGGCTTCTCATCCGTAGTTTATTCAGATCGGCCGCTCCTCTTCCCTCTCACAGAAGGTTCGCCTTCCGCTTGCAGAAGCTCGTTTTGGCTCCTGGTAAGTTTATTCTTTCAAGTCGCTATTGGCGGAGATCGTGAACCGCGTACACATAATTATCAATCATTGGCTTGTGGAAGATGTGCAATTGTATTGAATGGATGTACATTATGTGCGCTTTTGGAGTTGCTAGCTATATTTGTTGGCTATGGTTATCTATTTCAGTTACTCTGTTGTTTCTGCCATTAGCCTCTTGCAAAAGCATTGTAAGAGAAGTTTATTAAATCTGAAAGAAACTACTTCGTTCGGTAGACCATTGAATTTAATTCCTTTTAGTTCCAGTATGTGGGTTCTTTTTTCTTTCAAGGTTGTTTACTTCATTAGTTCAAGCTTTTGTATTTGAATCGCTCTTGGGAGTTTCCAGTTTTGCTTATCCCCATTTCTAGTTCAAGCTTTTGTATTTGAATCGCTCTTGGGAGTTTCCAGTTTTGCTTATCCCCATTTCTAGTATTATTTTTCTCTGAAGAAAGGCTTATAAACTGTGATTTCATGCTCATGTCCTGGTTATTTTAGATTATTATCTCAAAAAATGTCTATCCAGAAAATTTCATGGATTATGGTCGCCTTGGATGCCCACTGTGCATCGTGCATCACGCTACATAAACAACATTAAAGCAGACAACCAAACCATGGGCATAAAGGTTCTGACCGTACCTGTATTTGTCTTCAATTCCATTATGATAGTTGAATCTTTTCTTTACCGTGTTACAAGGAAGTGAAACACATTCATTGAATTCAGAAGAAAAACTGAGCTCCTTGTGTCATAGCAGATTGTAATCAAATCTATTATTTGACAGCATGCATTACTTTGTAAGAAATAATGATTATCTATGTATATAAAAATTGACCAGAAGAAATTTCACAGCATTTTACAATAAAAAATACAAGTGAGGGGGAAAACTAATAATAGAAAGGAGTTCATACACAATTAACGACTATATTAAAATATTATTAATGCTTTTCAAATCAATAAAATAGAAATTAAGGTCTTTTAAATTTTCAAGAGGATATGTCCATGGTCACATATATAATTTTACATTAGTTCGGGTAGTAGAGTTGGCTTGGGTAGTGGGTTTGCTCCACATTGGTCTTGAGTTCGACTCCACTCCTGGGTTGAAGAGGTGAGACTTCTTGCGGATGGGGGATCTCACTTGCAAGGGACTAGTCTCGCCCTAGCTCGCCCCAAGTACCCAAGGTAAGGGTTGGTGGGTTGTTGGGCTGGGTCGTGGGGATAACACTGTAGTATATAAAAAAAAACATATAGAATTTTACATTACTTTTCAAATTTTTAAAATTGTAATAATCAACACAAAATATGTAGAAAAGTAAGATATTTTCATAAAAATATTTTAAATTTTTACAAAGTAATTTTCTTTTTAAATAAATTTATAGAAAAATTAAAATCAAGAAATATATCACAATTTATAAGGTAATTATCAAAATATAGTTAAATCAACATTATATCTTTCAAAGTTAAAGAATTGCAACCAAGCGGTAGGACCACATGATTCTCATCTTAGAGACCAATGTTCAGATCTCATTAAGGGACATCTTAATGTAAATAGGCGTGCTAAAGTTGTACTCATTCCAATTATTTGATAAACAATGATACTTCTAGAGGAACACAAAAGGGATTAGATAAGGAGGGAGAATAAATGTCTTCTAGGAGGAAAGAGAAGGAAAACATTCAAGTTGGAAAAGCATACTAGAGGATTGAGAGAGAGACTACAGAGTAATCAAGAGAAATATTTGATGACTTGTAGGAGGGGATAGGAGGTGACAAGGAGGAGAAATGTTCATGTTATAGAGAGCATTGTAATTGCAACAATATCTCCTACTAATAGAACATTAGTTAAAAACAATATTCCAAAAAAAAAAAATGCATATGACGAGAATTCCATAAGCAAATCCTCACAATTTTAACGTTGGAGCCTCAATAGAAATCTTTACTAATTAATTTGAAATAGCATGCATGTTTTGAAGGGTAGTGGATATCAAGCCTCCAAATTGGCTTTGGAAAAAATAATCTCCCATTTAGAAAAATTGTAGACGTTACTAAAAAGAGTCTCCATATTTGAACATACATGCAATTTTTTTATACATGGAAGTCTCACTTCCATAATTTTTAATAAATCATACCTACTTTAAATCCAACATCTCCAATTTTCATAATTTTTATGATAAACACTAAATATTCTACAATGACACAAACTTTAATCACTCTACGAAACTTCTTTAACATCAATTTAATATTAAACACAAGCAAACAAGCACACTAAAAGTATAATATATACTAAATTTTGCATCAAGCGATGCTTGTGGACACATGATTGAAACACTAATCTTTCATAAAGTATGAGATAAGACAAAGTAGAGGAGAGGACATGACTACTTAACATGTTCACTGTACATTATAAATTGTAGATAGTCAATACTTTCGAGATGATCATTGACACCCAACCAAGGCCAAACCATACGGGCTCTCATAAGTCTTTTTATAAATAAATATAAAAGGTCAAATCTATTCGCTGCTAAATTTTGCAAAGATATAGTAACAAAGAATACTGACAGGCGTATACCTTGGATGCCGAAGTCCAATCATAATGATCTGTCTTTCAAACAAACTGACATAAGACGACAAAAAGTGGAGCACCATAATCCGTGAAGGATCCTCCCGAATCGAGATTCAGAAGTATTTTTTGTCCCTTGCCGATCGACTTCCCCAATCGCTCCTCGTAAGGTCTTTTTCGGAAATGCCCGGTTAATGTCCGGTACACCAGCTATTTGGGCCCTTAAGCGTTTATGCTGAATGTTTACCTCACAATAATTCAGTAAGCGTGAAGATCTTGTACAATAAATCCATGCGGTTAATTAAGTTGTGTAGACTATATTTCACAGCGTTTCTTGGATGCCAACTCTACTATTCCCCGTCATGACTGTATTTCTCGACTTCCAAGGTCATTTGGGAGAGTAACACTTCAAAACCCATTAAAAATGTCGGGTGCTGACAGTGACGCAGCCCAACCTTGTGGCGGCAATGAACAACCCTTCGTTTGTTCGGACGAAGCGGAGCGGTCCTCGAAAGAACCCCTAGACTGTTCCGAACATGTATAGTAAAACTGGTTAGCAGGTCATGTGCAGAGGGTCCGGTACGACAGTACTCTGAGTCTCTTTGAGCTAGCTGCACCAGCCAGGGGCAGGTGCCGTCTTCGTTAAGAATGTGGAAACCGTGTGGGGCGCGGCTTCCGGCGAGGACGACAACACACATCATATATTTTTGACACGCCTTCCGACTGTGCGAGAGCAAAGCTGGGACTGAAAAGTCTGGAGAACAGAAAATGTGTCCAGTTAAGCCAGGCAGCTGTGTGCCTCGTCGTCGCCGGACCAAAACAAGGGTAATAATTGCCTCGGCAAGAGCGTTTCCAAGGACGCGGCAGTCCCTGATCTCTGGCGTTGTTCCACGTCGGTTACGAGGATTCCCCTTCGTTAGGGTGTATGGATACATGTGCTGGAGACTTTTCTTACTCCGAAGGATTCGCAGACCGAATCCTACTCTTTCTCCACACACAGGGTTCGCCAAGCGGCTACAGAAGCTCTTTTTGGCTCCCACAAAGTGCATTGTCTTAAATTGCTACAAGCAAAGATGGTAATTGTCATAGTTCTGCTATCACAGGAGGGATTGGCCGGCTGTAATGTGCAACTCCGTGAAGTATTATAAGCAAAGTTCTGTTTATGTAGCAGGCCTAATAAATTTCTTGCTTTCTTGCTGATGTACTCATTAGTTTTAACTCCTATATGTGGTTTCCCTTCCTTCTTCCGTACTTTCTTTTATCCAATTAGCTCAGGCTTTGAAATAAATACATAATCGCTTTCCAAATAAAATGTTTTGGACCTGCTAACCTTTTCAGTTTGGGCCAGACCTTATTAGTTCCTGCCTTCTGTGCAGAACTATATAAAACGTTCGATTTGTATCTTGTAATTAATCTGTACAGTTTCTAACCAAAGAAAACAAATTATTCTTATGTGCTGTGTGTAGTACTCTAGTCTGTGAAGAAGACAACATTTTACCAATTAATATTTAGAAAACTATTTTACTGATGTTTTATTGGCTCAACATTTCAGGGTTGTATTGCCCACATCACATTGTTCAAGGTGAAAATTGATCTTGGGATTAATTTGTACTGTTCTTTTTACTTTTCGGAAACAGGAAATTCCAGTGTATAGATTCCTTTGATTGGTATGAAATATATTGTTGAGACTGTAAAGCTTTATCAATCACCAAAATTAAAAAAAAAAAAGTTTTATTTTGCCTTTCAATCGGGTGAAGAGGAGGCTTGTCAATACATTTCAGATAGAGTGGTTGCCTATGCCCTGGCAATTAAGAAAAGTCGAGTGTAACGTGTGGCCTTGCATGAAGAGTATGCAGAAACAGTACAAGATCCTCTATGACTTTGGCGACTGAACTTAATCTTGTTTTATTTCCATGGTGTATTTTGGCACCACTTTCTATTGGAAGCTTTTAGAGTTTGCTAACTCCAGCTTCTTTTCTATGGTGTCTTTTAACATAACCATGGTTGTCTGCTCGCATTTAAGCTTGACAATCTTTTCTTTTAATTTTAGATATTTTAAATTGCTCATCATATTGATGTAATTGCATTTACGTTCTTTTAGTTTGTTGGAAAAAAAAGTTTGTCTCTAAATTTGTAATGTTCTAATATTTGTTTAAAGAATTTTTAGAAAGAACAGTGAAATAAAGTTTTTATATCTTTAAAATAAGAGTGTCATTATGTTGCAATGTTTTTATCAATAGTTTTATTTTGTTTTGTATACAATTTTTCTTGTATTTGAGATTTATATCTTCATACAATAACAATTCAACTTTTTGTTTATTATTTTATATATCTAGTGTTTGTTTTGATTCCATCAAAATGGCATTAGAGACAAGTTAGGAAGGTTTTCAAATTAGTTCAATCTTGGTAAGTGTGAGAAGTAGTCTTACCTAACCTCACATCCCTATTTTTAAAGGAAAACATTGTGATTCTATAATATTAAAATAAAAACTCTTTTTTGTTCTAAAGATATGGGAGATTTGATAAAAAAAATGGGTTTCTTGAACCAACTAACTAGACAACTTACAATGCATGCATAAGTATAGAAAGACTTGTTGAGAGAAAATAAAAGCAAGTATGTGAAATTTTTTTTTCTCATTCAAACAAGTTCTGAAAAAATCCATCTTCCCTAGAGCTATAGTAGAAACCAAATCTAAACAAGTGTAGGGTAATTTACAAATAACATATCAAGGTACAAGAAAGGTTAAGATACCTAAGTTACAAATGTTTAGGAAAGATTTTACAAAACTACATATGAAAGTTTTAGGTTTTATAGATGTATCCTTTTACTTATATAATGGGTGTAGCAAACCAAATTAAGTCTCATGCTTAGAAATTAGAGGATCAAGGATTTGTAGAAAAAATCTTAAAAGTCTACCTATTGTTAGCATAACATTTATTTACATTGTTAATGATAGCAGGTATAAAGGCGACTATTACTCATTGAATAAACCAATTGTTGTTTCTTTGGTTCCATGCATGTATAAAAGTTACTACTAATTAAATAAATCATCAAGCTTTATGCTCTTCATTTGATATTAGAGTCATGCTAGGAGCCCAAGCACTAATAGTGTGGCTTAAGGGGGGTGTTGGAAATAAGCCACACCCAGATCGACGATGGGCTGACCAAAGAGGGGCCACTATCTCAGTTAGTAGAGAATTCCAACAACAAATCGAATGTCTTAGATTCGAGTCCTAGTTGATCCATATGAACTCTAGCTCAACAAGTGGTATCAAAATGATGAGATCTTCGTTCGAACTTGCAAAGATGTTATCGTAAAACTATTTAGTCATTCATACTATGTTTGCAGTGGTCCTTAGGAATTATTAAGGACACTAGAGTGGATATTCTCAGAATATAATTCAAGGCAGACTTCAAAGTTACTGAGTTGACGAAAGCAGATAGTTATTCGTCCAACTCTTTTGAGGAGGTTGTGGTGTTATCTAACAATGTGGGTATGTGTGTAGCACGTGATGGGCCTTGAGAACGACACACAAAATGGGTCAACTTTAGTATTTATATAAAAAGATGCCAATAAATAGGTACACAAGATTGCTCGTGTGAAAGAGAAAGAGAAATGTGTGACGGCCGGGCCTATACCATCGTTTCATTTTTTCCTACCGCGTGAGTACGAGAAATGTGTGACGGCCTGGCCTATACCATGGTTTCATTTTTTCCTGCCGCGTGAGAAAGAGAAATGTGTGACAACTTGTACATCAACATAGACATGGAAGCATAGACAAGGCATCTGAAACTATTGGATACTTAGCAGGCGTCTAAAAATGTTGGATGCTTAGCACTCTATAGCCATTGCATTAGCATATGCGTTCATCATGAACAAGAGTTCGGGTAAGCCATGAGCACATGCTCTTGTAGCATCACTACCTCAATTGGGCACCTATCTTAGGCATTACAATCTCTCTTCTCTTGAACAAGAAATGTGTGATTGAATTGCTTTTTCAAAAAGGTAAGGAGTAGAAAAATTGCAATATTTTGTGAATGTCAGTTGTATTAAATGATGCCAGCAGTACTGCTAGCAACTATGGAAGCCGAAATGACATTGTAGAAAGTATTGGATTCTATTTCGCTTTACTAGACGTCCTTCAAAATACCGATAACCTTCAATGGTGAGTTGCTTAGGCAAGGCCTATTGGAGTATTTCCTATTTGATGTACGATGTGAAGAAAGGAGAATTCATGTTTAGCTTGAAGAAGGCTATGATGGATACAAGGTAGAATATCTACACAAGCATCCCTGTTTCACTGCACGAGCATACAAAGCTCATCTCCATGCCTCATTTTGTCATTAAAAGGATGTGTATGTCAACCTAAATAATAAAATTTCTTTTTGAGAAATCATTTTTTTAGTTTTTGTTTTTTGGTATCATCATGTCTACACCAAAGTTGCTTCTCTTAGATTCCCAACTCCTTAAGGGGTCTAATTATGTTGTGTGGAAGATGAAGATGCACACGATTCTTCATTTTGAAGAACTATGGGGAATCATTACTGGTGTAGTGTGGTGTCCAACTGATGTAGATGAATGCAAAAAGTTTGACAAGGTCGATGCAAAAGCCTTGATGTTCATCACTCTCAACATTTTTAACAAGGTTTAGTCACATGTTTAGGATGCAACTATGTCAAAGGCCGCCTGGGATGCTCTATCCACCATCTATAAGGTGAAGAATTGGACCAAGATCTTCCATCTCTAGTCTAAGCTTCATACACTTAATATGCAAGATGGTGAGGCAGTAGAGGATTTCTTATGTCGAGTATTAGAAATCCAAGTAGAGCTTGTTGTACTTAGAGAAAAGGTGGAAGAAATATATATTTTTTATTACTTTGAGAGCTCTTCCCAATTTCAAAATTTTGTCACAACATTGAATATCACCAAGAAGAAGGTGTCATTTGAAGAACTGATGAATTTTCTCCTACAAGAAGCTATCTAGTCATTGCAAGATGAGTTTGAAGACAAAGCATTGATCTCGAGACAACAACATGGTCAAAAGTTTCGAAAGAGACACCCAACAAAGCAACATAACTCTTAGAAGGAAAATCGATGGTGCTACATCTATAGTACCCACACACATGATACTGATCATTGTTGGTATAATGGCCTAAATCAGCGAACTTCTAGTTAAGAAGGAACATCCAGTGGCCCAGACAATTTTCACTCAAAACAATATCCTTGCTAAAGGAAGCACAAAGGACATATAACAACCTAATAAGATGATACAACTGATAAGGACATATTAAATATAGTCAATTACAGTGTTAATCAGAATGTTGTTCTTGTTTCTCAGGACTTGCAACCCTTGAGGGATGTTTGGTTGATTGAATCTGGCACTAGTAAGCATATGACAAGAAATAAAGGGATCTTTTCTACACTAACTGATCAACCCACTAGAGATCGGGTTCGAATTGTAGACAATAAGGAGTCTGTTGCACTAGGAATTAACAATGTCACAATTCCTCTGAAAACAAGATATTGTACCCTCACAAAAGTGCTCTATGTTTTAGGTTTGACAAAAAAACTCTTGTTTTTTAGTTAGATTTTGAATCACAAGCTTAAGGTGGAGTTTCACGTCAAGGATGACATCAAATCCCATTTGATCTCTAGAGATGGTACAATACTTGCTAGGGATTTAATGGAGGATCATTTATTTGTACTAAATGTAGTTTCATCCTTTACAGAAAAAGCATCTGCCTCCATAACCAATCAACTATTCTTTGGCATTATCAATACGAACACCTTTCAATTGACTCCCTCTATCAGCTCAGCTCTAAGGGGATGGAAAGTGGACTCCACATATTTCCCATTCTTTTCGTCTATGTCTTGGATGCCTTGTAGGAAAACAACATCAGGATCCAAGGCATTGCAGGATCATGGAGGTCCAAACTAGGCCTCTAAGTGACAATGAAAATTCAGAAAATCAGAGTTAGGCAACTTGACATAAAAAATTTAATAGGTTATTAACATAATTTGAAAAACATGTAAGAACAAAAGTTGTAGCAAATTGAATGTAGTTTCTAGGCTACTAGTCCTTTTTTTGAAAAAAGTAAATCTGTTTTGCGAAAATTTGAAATTTCAATGCAATGGTACTAAAGTTTCAGGAAAAGGATAAGAAGCAGGTGTATGTTTGACCACCCTAAGTACAAGAAAAAATAATATTTATTTTTCCGAATCTTTCAATATAAGTAGATGACACATGCCTGGATGTGCCAATTTGTTTTTTTGTAATTCTTTTCTATACAAATAATTAGTTATGATTTTTTTATTAGAACATTTCAAAATTATTAAAACATCTGTGTTTTACCACTATAACTTGGTCAAAAATTTATGAAATTCATTTTTTATCCTATAGTATGCAAATCATAGAATGTGATGCATCTTATATGTTTGAAAAATTTTAAGTAGTTTGAAAGTTATAGAAGTTTTTCAATCAACCTATCAATCAGAACTTTAGTCATAGTGTATGCAGAAAATAAATAATAGTTATTTATTAAATTTAAAATAAGACAACTTATATTGGTGGAAAGCTGACAATATTTTCTATAAACCCTTTTCGTTTCATGAAATCCGAATAAAAAAAAGCCATCAGCCACAAGGGCGACTTCAAAAAAATAAGCAAATTTTCTAAACACATTTTTTGGGTTGATTTTCTAGGTTAGGCAATCCCAAACCAAATCTTGAGCCAAATCTCGAGCCTACTGATTTTGTCATAAAAAATGGATATCCATTAATAAACGGATATTTGTTACTTGTATTATTTCTAGGTTAGGCTTGAGAGTGAGAAGGAGAGAGAGAAATAGAGAAAGACCTTAGAGGGAGAGTGAGAGAGTTGAGAGAGAGAGACTTGAGAGGGAGAGAGAGACTTGAGAGGGAGAGAGGCAGGGAGAGAGGGAGGGAGAGAGGAAGCTCTGAGAGACTTGAGAGAGAGATAAAGGGCCCTGAGAGTGAGAGGGAGAGAGAGAGAGAGTTGAGACGGTGAGAAGGATGGAGAGAGAGAGAGGGAGAGTGAGAGAGAGTTGAGAGGAAGAGTGTTTTCCTATGTTGAGACCCTCTAGAATAAGAAGTGATGCAACCATCAAATAAAACCATTAGAACTCAACTCAACATTCAAGCCGTTAAAACCTTCAAACTTAATAACATGTCATTAGATCCTTCATGTAAAAGGTATAAAATCATCATGAATAAGAATCATTATCTTTCAACCATGATACATAAACAAGAACATTATGTACACCATAGGGATTTGATGCAACCTTCAAACAAAATCTGTACAAAACAACAAGATACATTTGCATTAGATTGTTCATGTGAAATCTATACAATAATCATGATCAACAAATACGACATCACTCAACCATAATGCATGAACAAACACTATATATGCACACTATATATGAACAAACACTAAATTAATAGATTGTTTAATATTTATTACTAAATTTTTGTCTCATCATAATACTATTATATTCATAAATTCAACACTAAAAATATCCATCCAACCAAATTATTTGTAAAATATTCATCCAACGAAATTATTTATAAAATATCCATCCAAGGTCAAATTCTTTATAAAAATAAGATCATTGTCTTAATAAAGTTTTGTGGCTCTCTACATTGCATCTCTTCATTTCTTTGTGTTTTCCTTTTTAGAATAGGACTGTATCCTCTCCTCTAGCTATCATTGATGCTCGTCTAATTCCACATCAATGGACCTAAGAGCATCAACAACATTTTGCATATTTGATGCAAAATGCCTCAAATATGGTGGAACACATTCTTCATTCTAAATAGAATTAACTTGATCCTGAATGGTTCTAACATTCACATCGATTTGTTCTCGAAAGTGAGCACCATTGGATGCAGGTGGTGGAGGGGGGCTATGAGGTGGAGTGGGTGGAGCTGGAGGGCATGGATCCATGATTTAGATATAAGTGAACCTGCATTAAATTTGTAATTTCAAAATGTAAGATACATGTTTAAAAATCCCCTTAAACCATTCAATATAAATGAATTAATTGAATATAAATGAAAAATGTGTAAAGCTCATTTATGTCTAAGGCATGTAAATGAATTTTTTTTTTTTTGCTAAAGTGATGTGAAATTTCATTAAAAAATACATTAAATTTTTACCTTGCTGTAATGTGGAAGTGTTAAGCTCCAAATTTCCAATACTTAGTGAATCTAGATACATAGTAATGGTTAAACAAAACTTGTCTCAACAACCATAGGGAAATGGGAAAATGTAATGGGTAATAATCGATGGGCTATGCAGGAGGCTATCATACAATATGATACAATATGATAGCCTCTTGCATAGCCCATCGATTATTATCCATTAACTTTGCCCATGTCCCTATGCCTGCTAGGACAAGTTTTTCTTGGCTAGTACTAACAATTGATCTAGATTCACTAAGTATTGGAAATTTAGAGCACTTCCAACAAGGTTCCTTTATATTTTGAGAGCCGAGGAGAGTAAAAAGAATTACAAAATAAAATAAATACTATTAAAATAAACAAAACAAGTTAAAAACACAAAGTGATGAAGGATGTGGTAAATGAAGCAATTCAATTTATGTTTGTTTAGGATACTAGGTTCAATTTTATGTTTGTTTTCCATAATGAAAGGTTCAATTTTTTGTTTGATGGTTTTTTGTTTCCACTAACTTCAAGGTTTCAATTTTTTTGTAGGTTTAAATTGAAATGAAAAAAATCAACAAAACTACAAAGAATGCCAAAAAACCTAAATTAAACACTAATTAGCAAAAAAAAAGAAAAAATGCAAAGAAAAGGATTCAAACACATACTGTAACAACCCCCATGTTTGTATTTTGTTGTGGTCTTTTCTTGATGGATTCCGATGACTGTATATTTTGTATTTACTCTATTCATCCCTTCATTGTTTTGTATTGACACTTGAGAGGTGTAATTCTATGACTGTTATGCTGGATTGCATGTTTACATGCTTACATATTTATATTCTGTTATGTTGACATGATTATTGTTCATGCTGGATTTCATGCTTACATGACTAGATATTATGCTAGATTACATGCTTATATTGTTATGTATACATCATTGTCCTTGCTTTTGTATGATTATGGATAGGAAAAAGATGATATCATAACACTTGTAACTGAGAGGCTTATGATATTACGACTCTTTTTTCTGATGGTTGATGCTGCTTTAGATATATGATATATGATTCATGCACATGTACTTTAACGTTTGATTGGAGTGATGCAGGTACTGAGTATTGACTCTGCCTAAATTCATAGGCCTGAGCATACTCTCTTTCCCCGATGGTGGTTATTGGAGGTAGTCACAGGCCAAATATCCCCTACCCTAGCCCATTGTAACCCGTTGGGGTAGTGTTTCTGTATTGTTGTCTTCCATTTGATTACCTAACGATAACGTTCGCAACACCCTTCTACCTTATGTGACTTTCCTGCTTATTTCATTTGAGGTATTTGGTTTTGGTTTTCATTAATATTTCATGTGTATTTTAATATTGCTCATTTTGTGATTTTAATTAGTTGTTTCTTCTGGGGGAGCTTTAATGCATAATTTTATAAAAAAATATTTTTTTATCCCTTTTGTTGGTTTTGGAGGGGGAAAATATAAAAAAGAAAAAAAGAGCTTAGTTTGGGGGAAGGATTTTGATTTTGGAGAAAAAAGAAGAAGAAAAACTACTTGTTTGCATGGGAAAGAAAACCTATGATTTTGGTGTTTGAGTTGTGAGATTGTGAAAGTTTTTTGGGAAGAAAATTGTGGGCAGTAAATTATTGAAATCAACCTGCCTGTTCTTGCTTATTGTCAGATTTTGGAGTTCGGTCGTACCTTCTCCATTGAGAAAATTTGCCATTTCAGTTTTGGGAAAATTCAAGGTAATTTATGTTCTTCATTGATGCTTGGCTAGTAAATTCTTTCTTTTCTGGGTTATTGTTGTCCCTTGAAAATTGAGAAATTTCTTTATGTCTTTGCTTGGTATTGCTTGGAGTTGGATGTTGGTTTGTTTTAATTGGTTATTGTTGCTATGTGGGGGTTTTTGCGTGACTAAATTTGTAGATCTCCATCAAACTTGAAATGGGTTTATGAAATAAATATGTTTTGGGCTCTCTTATTGTTTTTCTTTTGCTCAATTTGTAAGAAAACCTGTGTTTTTCCAATTACTGCTCATTACCTTGTTGGTAAAAACAAAAATTGAGGGTGTATTTCATGTTGAAATGCTAAGATCTCAACTGGGTCTTTGGTGGATTTGAAATCTAGGCACTTTTATTTTTCTATGTTTTTTTGCTTGCCTAGTTTTAAAAAAAAATGTTTTTCTGAACAACACTTTTTTTTGGCCCTAAAATAAAAAATAAAAGGCAGATTTTGACTTGAAACACCCAAATACAAACTGGGTTGGGCTTAGATTCGCAATCCGAGCACTTGGAATTTTTACATGTTTTTTATGCCTTCTTTTCATGCTGAAACACAACCATTAAATGTGTCCTTTACAACAGTGTTAGTTGACTATTTTTAATTGGTTCCTTTGAATGAAATTGTGGCATTTCCTTCATTTCATGTATTGTTGGTTTCCTCGTTTGGTTAAATGAGATGAGTATAGGTCTAGGTAATAGAGTGGTCATATGGAGTGGCTCTTTATGGGCCCGAGGCCTACAAGTGGCTGCCAGGGTAACTAGTAGCAAAGTTAGAGTAAACAAGTGATAAATAAATAAAATTAATGGGGTAAAACACTAATAAGATAATGAGTCCTCGTGTATGGCCTTGAGCGCTTGTAAAGGCTAAGGATGCACTTGAGAAGACCATCCGTCTGCAGGGCGTTGAGTCATCTATTTGTGGGGCATGGATTCATGCATGATTGAGTCTCCTCGTCCCTATAATAGGTGTACTTGATTCCATGTGGTGCCATCCCTTCAAGCATGCATGATGACACTCCATCTGATATGCACTCTATTATCTAGCCCTTGGTAGACGTGAGTAGTACCCGTCATGATATTGGATGAGCATTTCTTGTGGTGACTTTGATTGTGTCCATTGCCTTCCATGTTTGCTCCATGATTGATGCGAGTGTTGGCCTTACCTTTCCTTTGTCTTGCTACCTCCGTTTGGGCCTTATGACTATCTTTGAGCACAGTGGGGTGGCCTCTTTTGAGTCCACATGGTAGGGAGGCGTTGCCACCGCCATTAGGGACTGGTGTACAGGTTATTGGAGCACCGTTGGAGTCATCCCCTCTTCCGTATTTACCTTTCTTCTGATGTATTTTATTCATGTAAATACTATTGTATTCAAACTCATTTCATTTATGCTCATTGTACTCACTTGAGATTGAAAAAAATCATAAATTTAATGAGAAGATATGTGATGATTATGTTTGGCTTTCAGGTTCTGGTGTTGGTATCAGAATCGCATGTTCAATGATAATTCTTTTATGGCTTCATTCTTATTTCATGTAAAATTAGAGCTATATATGTATTTTCTTCCTTTATGTATGATGATAAATTTCCAACGCTTCACAACTTGCTCTTATAGTCTGTGTAATTGCTGCCAAAGTTTCAGAGCAGCGCTGTTAAGGTTCCAGAGCAGTGCTATAAGTTCCGAAGTAACACTGTAAGTTTTGGAGTAGCGCTAAAAGTTCTGGAGCAGCGTTGTTAAGGTTCCAGAGTAGCGCTGAAAGTTCCAAAGCAGCACTGTAAGTTCCAGAGTAGCATTGTTAAGGTTCCGGAGCAGCGCTGTTAAGGTTCTAAAGCATTTTCCCTAAAGCTACCTTATTTTCTCTTGTCCGGTTTTTCTTTGGAGGGTAGATTAATCCTCTCCCTTGGGCTGCATTAGGCCATTCTTGGCCTTGTATGTGGTCATATTAATGTATTGGAAACTTCTTTTGTGTATGTTATCCTTTATGTTTCTAAAAAAGAAAAATCTTGTCCTCTTTTGGTTCTTAACCTTCGAGGTCTTATAGTGGGATGTTACATCTGGTATCAGAGCCCATGTTCACACATTGGGAGCTCTAGCGTACTTGAGCCTTCTATGTTATGTTGTGTTTGGCGTGTGTGGCGTGTGCTTGTTATATTGTTTATTAGTCTTGTTGTTATGCTTTCATGCTGTAGTTTGGTGAATAGGTCATCCTTGTGATGATCTATTTTGATGTGTTCTTTGTTTGGTTTTTAGAATGCCTCTTAGGGGTAGAGCCAAAGGAAGAGTTTGAGGTAGATCCTCTATTCCCTGTCGGAGCACCCGACTTAATGGGGATCAGGGTAATCCAGGTGAGCAACAAGGGGAATAGCATGATGAGAACCAAGCCGAAGGGCTCGGGGGTGCTCAGGATTTAGCTCTTTTGTAGTAGATTGTGAATCGTTTAGGACCTCGTTAGGAGGTATCTCATGAGGAGGAGTCACACCCTTTTCGTCAGGATGGTCAGGACGTTAGAGCTGAGCGGGAGCGTTCTCGTAGTCTGGGTCATTCGAGAGTAGATGTTGTGAGGGATAGGGTGGATGGAGACAAGGTTGATGTTGGTCACATGAGGGATCTCCTTAGAGCCCATCCCCCTACTTTTGATGGTTCTGGTACATGTACCAAGGCAGAGACTTGGTTGATCGATCTCGATTGATGCTTCGCTATGCATCCTTACAGTAGCAATACTAGAGCTCGGTGTGCCATTATGTATCTCAGAGGCTTTGTGTCTACATGGTGGAGAGTAGAGGAGTAGAAGCTTCACCTAGACATTTCTTTTGTTTCTTGGGGACTATTCTTAGAGAGGTTTTGTGCACGATTTCTTTCTAACTTCTACCGGCAGAGATGTGCTGATGAGTTTCATGAGCTTCGTCAGTTGACTATGTCAGTAGATTAGTATGAGCATCATTTCTTTGAGCTTAAGTAGTATGCTAACATCTCTAATGATGAGCCGATGTTAGTGCAACATTTCATCAGGGGCTTGAATGCCTGTATTAGTGGTGGTGTTCGGGTGTTTGAACCAAAGACCTTAGAGACCGTTGTGAAGAAGGCGAGGTTGATAGAGGAGAATCTGGTTAGAGGCTTTGGTGGCCAGATAGGTGTTCAGGTTGGTAGTGCCCCTCCTTCAGGATCAGTTACTCGGGGTACACAGTCTCAGGGAGCTGGACCATCTAGATCTCGTTTGCACCTTCTAGATATGGTCAACGACATAGGCATAGGCCTTCTCAGTCTCAACAGAGTGGACAGAGTCCTGGTACTCTGTTTTCTAGAGATCGTTCGCGTCATCGTTCTCAGAGTAGGCAACAGAGTGGTCTGACGTAGAGTTCTCAGAGTGCATAGCAGAGTTCTAGGGGTGAAGGAACCCAACAGTCACATGCACCATTTTTGGGCTGAGGTTTTGGTAGAGGTGGTTGTTTTTTTTGTGGGCAGCATGGTCATATAGCTGCTTAGTGTCCTCAGAGATCAGTAGCTGGAGGTAGTCAGAGACAGGCTACTTCAGAGCCTACAGTAGGTGATACTGACAGATCTCATAGAGTTTTTGCGGCGGTGGATAACCGCCAAGCTTAGCACCAGGGCACCATGGTCAAGTATTCAGGTGCGTTAGGTGGGATTACCATATCAATTTTGTTTGATTTAGGAGCTTCTGATTCTTTTATTTCTCCTTCTCTCATAGAGTGTTGTGGACTCGTGGTGGAAAGGTAGGATGTTGGTTGGCAGGTTGAGTTAGCCAATGGAGCCAAGGTGGCTGTAGACTCCCTAGTTCGTGGTTGTGTGTTGGATTTGGGCACCTTCACTACCATAGTGGATCTTTGTGTGTTGCCTTTGGGATCCTATGGATTTTTTTTAGGCATGGATTGGTTGGAGACACACCAAGCCAGTATAGATTGTTGGCGTAAGTCAGTTCAATGTGTAGACGATGTTGGGAAGTGTGTTGAGTTAATCGGGGTCTAGAGACCCATTTCTCTCCATGTGATTTTAGCCATGCAGCTGAAGTGTGCCATGTGGCAAGGTTGTCAGATATTCGCTATTTCAGTTAGTGATCTCGCTGAGGGTGGGATTCAGGAGGTATCTCTTGATGACCATCCTCTTCTTCAAGAGTTTGTAGATGTCTTTCTGAGTGCTATTCCAGGTATGCCGCCTAAGCGCGACATAGACTTCCATATTGATCTCATTCCTGGAGCAGAACCTATCTCTCACCTGCACCGTATCGTATGACTACTCAGGAGTTGAGTGAGTTGCGGTTGCAGTTAGAGGAGTTACTGGAGAAGGGTTTCATTCATCCTAGTGTGTCTCCCTAGGGAGTGCCTATCATCTTTGTGAAGAAGAAGGATGGATCTCTTCGCTTGTGCATTGATTATCGCCAGTTAAACAAAGTGACGGTGAAGAATCGTTACCCATTGCCTCAAATAGATGATTTGTTTGATCAGATGAGGGGAGCCAAGGTGTTCTCCAAGATAGATATGAAGTCAGGATACCATCAGCTTCGCATTCATGAGGTGGACATTCATCGAACAACATTTCGTACACACTATGGGCATTATGAGTTCACGGTTGTCCCTTTCGGCTTGACCAATGCTCCATCAGTTTTCATGAGTTTGATGAATGGGGTGTTTCGCACCTATCTTGAACAATTTTTTCTTGTGTTCCTTGATGATATTTTGATTTATTTGAGGACTATGGAGGAGCATGAAGGCCATTTGTGGCAAGTGTTGTAGTGCTTGCGAGATAATCAGTTGTTTGGTAATTTGGCCAAGTGTAAGTTCTTCCAGACTGAGGTGAGATATTTGGGCCATATCATCTCAGGAGAGGGTATCGCTGTGGATCCTTCTAAGATTCAAGGCCATTGTGGATTGGCAGATGGATGTTGGGTTCACAGTTCATGGGATTGGCAGGTTACTACAGCCAACTTGTGAGAGATTTCTCTCGGGTAGCCCATCCCATCACCTCTCTTCAGCGGAAAGGAAAGAAGTTTGTGTGGTCAGATCAATGTGAGTTAGCTTTTCAGGCTCTTAAGGAGCAACTCACTAGTGCACCCATCTTTGTAGTGCCAGATCCTATAGGTGATTTCGTAGTGTGCACCGATGCTTTGTTGGAAGGATTGGGGGCAGTTCTTATGCAGGAGGAATGAGTGATTGCATATGAGTCCCGTAAGCTCAAGGATCATGAGTTGAACTACCCCACCCACAATTTGGAGTTAGCAGTTGTCATCCATGCACTTGTGCATTGGAGACATTTCCTCTTGGGACATCAGTTTGAGTTGCATAGTGATCATCGCAGCTTGCAATATATCTTCACTCAGCCAAATCTAAATGCTTGGCAACGTCGTTGGATGGAGTTCCTCTGCGAGTATGACTTTGAGGTTCGGTATATCTAGGGAAAGGAAAATGTTGTTGCAAATTCCTTGAGCAAGAGGAGACATGAGATCTCAGTTTTGTCCCTTGGAGTGGATTTGCGGAGCCATATTTTGGAGTCACTTCCTAGGGATACTTGGTATTAGGAGGTGAAAGTAGAAATCGATTCTGGGAGAGTCCTTGAGGGAAGGTTTACATGTTTCTCTCTCGAGCCTGATGGACTGTTGTGGCATCTTGGTCGCATTTATGTTCCGAATTCTGGCGATCTTCGTTCCTTGGTTTTGTCAGAGGCCCATCCTGCACCCTATTTAGCTCATCTGGGTGTCACAAAGATGCATGCCGATCTTCGACAGCTGTATCATTGGGCAGGGTTGCGGCGTGATATTGCTAATTTTGTGGCTCAGTGTCTTGAGTGCCAGTGGGTGAAGGCAGAACATCAACACCCGACAAGACTATTGCAGCCTCACTCCATCCCTGGATGGAAGTGGGATACAATATCTCTTGATTTTATAGTGGGGCTACCTATGTCTTCGCATCATCATGATGCTATTATGGTTACAGTGGACAAGTTGTCCAAGGTGGCACACTTCTCACCCATAAGGTCTTCGTACACTGCAACATCTGTAGCTAGAGTGTTTATGGAGGATATTGTGCGGTTGCATGGTATTCCTTGTAGGATCATTTCTGATTTTGATCCAGTGTTCACTTCAGCCCTGTGGACTTCTCTCCAGCATGCTTTAGGAGCTTAGCTTAATTTAAGCTCTACATACCATCCCGAGACTGATGGACAAATAGAGCAAGTTAATCAGGTTTTAGAAGATATGCTTTGGATGTACGTTATGGATCAGCAGTTTCATTGGGAGGACTACTTGTACCTGGTTGAGTTTGCTTATAATAATGGGTACCACAGTTCTCTTGGTATGTCCCCCTTCCAGGCCTTATATGGTAGGCCATGCCAGACACCGTTGAGTTGGGATCGCTTAGAGGACCGAGTTCTTTTGGGTCCAGAGATGCTTCAGGATATGGAGCAACAAGTAGTGCGGATTAGAGAATAGCTAGCTTCATCTCAGGATCGACAAAGGAAGTATGCTGATGCCCATAGGTTGGACTTCCACTTTTTAGTGGGTGATCGTGTGTTTCTGAGAGTATGTCCGCAGAAGAGCACCATCCATTATGGGAAAGGCTCAAAGTTGGCACCTCGTTTTGTTAGACCTTTTGAAATCCTTGAGAGGATTGGTCCATTCGCCTATCGCCTTGTGCTGCCACCGAGTCTATCGCGTATCCATGATGTTTTCCATGTTTTTGTTCTTAGACAGTATATCCCTGATGTGACCCATGTTCTTGATTGGATTGCTTTGCAGGTCGAGGCGGACAGACAACTTTCTTTGGAGCCCGTACGAATCCTGCAACATCGGAGGTTGACCCTCAGGGGTTGGGACATAGAGTAGGTAAGGGTCCAGTGGGACCCTGATGGTGAGTCCTCAACATCTTGGGAGGATGCGGCGAGGATGAGAGACCTTTATCCGTATCTTTTTGCAGGCTTCCAAGCCTAGCCCTAGGGGGGAGGATGTAACGACCCCCATGTTTGTATTTTGTTGTGGTCTTTTCTTGATGGATTCTGATGACTGTATATTTTCTATTTACTCTATTCATCTCTTCATTGTTTTGTATTGACACCTGAGAGGTGTAATTCCATGACTGTTATGCTGGATTACATGTTTACATGCTTACATGTTTATATGTTGTTATGTTGTTGACATGATTATTGTTCATGTTGGATTTCATGCTTACATGGCTAGATATTATGTTGGATTACATGCTTATATTGTTATGTATACATCATTGTCCTTGCTTTTGTATGATTATGGATAGGAAAGGATGATATCATAACACTCGTAACCGAGAGGTTTATGATAATACGACTCTTTTTCCTTATGGTTGATGCTGCTTCAAATATATGATATATGATTCATGCACATGTACTTTAACATTTGATTGGAGTGATGCAGGTACTGAGTATCAAATCCGCCTAAATTCATAGGCCTGAGCATACTCTCTTTCCCCGACGGTGGTTACTGGAGGTAGTCACAGGCCAAATATCCCCTACCCTAGCCCACTGTACCCGGTTGGGGCAGTGTTTCTGTATTGTTGTCTTCCATCCAGTTACCTAACGAAAACATCTGGAGCACCCTTCTACCTTATGTGACTTTCCTGCTTGTCTCATTTGAGGTATTTGGTTTTAGTTTTTATTAATATTTCATGCGTATTTTAATATTGCTTATTTTGTGATTTTAATTAGTTTCTTTTGGGGGAGCTTTTATGCATAATTTTATAAAAAAATGCTTTTTATCCCTTTTGTTGGTTTTGGAGGGGGAAAATATAAAAAAAGGAAAAAATAGCTTAGTTTGGGGGAAGGATTTTGATTTTGGAGAAAAAAAAGAAGAAAAACTTGATGTTTGCATGGGAAAGAAACCCTATGATTTTGGTGTTTGAGTTGTGAGATTGAGAAAGTTTTTTGGGAAGAAAATTGTGGGCAGTAAATTATTGAAATCAACTTGCCTGTTCTTGCTTATTGTTGGATTTTGGAGCTCGGTCGTTCCTTCTCCATTGATAAAATTCGCCATTTCGGTTTTGGGGAAATTCGAAGTAATTTATGTTGTTCTTCATTGATGCTTGGCTAGTAGATTTTCTTTCTTTTCTGGGTTATTGCTATCGCTTGAAAATTGAGGAATTTCTTTATGTCTTTGCTTGGTATTGCTTGGAGTTGGATGTTGGTTTGTTTTAATTGGTTATTGTTGCTGTGTGGGGGTTTTTGTGTGACTAAATTTGTAGATCTCCAATAAACTTGAAATGGGTTTATGAAAGAAATCTGTTTTGGGCTCTCTTTTATTATTTTTCTTTTGCTTAATTTGTAAGAAAAACTATGTTTTTTCAATTTCTGCTCATTACCTTGTTGGTAAAAATGAAAATTGAGGGTGTATTTCATGTTGGAATGCGAAGATCTCAACTGGGTCTTTGGTGGATTTGAAATCTGGGCACTTTTATTTTTTTGTGTTTTTTTGCTTGGCTAGTTTAAAAAAAATATATTTTTTTCTTTTCTAAACAACACTTCTTTTTTGCCCTAAAATAAAAAATCAAAGGTGGATTTTGTCTTGAAACACCCAAATCCAAACTGGGTCAGGCTTAGATTCATAATCTGGGCACTTTGAATTTTTACATGTTTTCTATGCCTTCTTTTCATACTGAAACACATCCATTAAATGTGTCCTTTACAACAGTGTTAGTTGATTGTTTTTAATTGGTTCCTTTGACTGAAATTGTGTCCTTTCCTTCATTTCATGTATTTGTTGGTTTCCTCGTTTGGTTAAACGAGATGAGTATAGGTCTAGGTAATAGAGTGGTCATATGGAGTGGCTCTCTACAGGCCCAGGGCCCGCAAGTGGCTGCCAGAGGAACTAGTAGCAGAGTTAAAGTAAACAAGTGATAACTAAATAAAATTGATGGGGTAAAACAATGAATCCTTGTGCATGGCCTTGAGCGCTTGTAAAGGCTAAGGATGCACTTGAGAAGGCCCATCCATCTGCGGGACATGGATTCAGGCATGATTGAATCTTCTCGTCCCTATGAGAGGTGTATTTGATTCCATGTGGTTCCATCCCTTCGAGCACACATGTGACACTCCATCTGATATGCACTCTATTATCTATCCCTTGGTAAATGTGAGTAGTACCCGTCATGATATTGGATGAGCATTTCTTGTGGTGACTTTGATTGTGTGCATTGCCTTCCATGTTTTCTCCGTGATTTATGTGAGTGTTGGCCTTACCTTTCCTTTGTCTTGCTACCTCCGTTTGGGCCTAATGACTATCTCTGAGCATGGTGGGGTGGCCTCCTTTGAGTCCACATGGTAGGGAGGCGTTGCCACCACCATTGGGGACCAGTGTATAGGTTATTGGAGCACCATTGGAGTAATCCGCTCTTCCGTATATTACCTTTCTGATGATGTATTTTATTCATGTAAATACTATTGTTTTCAAACTCATTTCCTTTATGTTCATTGTACTCTCTTGAGAGTGAAAGAAATCATAAATTTAATGAGAAGATATGTGATGATTATGTTTGACTTTCGGGTTTCTGTGTTGGTATCAAAATCGCATGTTCAATGATAATTCTTTTATGGCTTCATTCTTATTTCATGTAAAATTAGAGCTATAGATGTATTTTCTTCCTTTATGTATGATGTCAAATTTCCAGCGCTTCACAACTTGCTCTTATAATCTGTGTAATTGTTGCCAAAGTTCCAGTGTAGCGTTGTAAGTTCTGAAGTAGCGCTGTTAAGGTTCTGGAGCAGTTCTGTAAGTTCCAGAGCAGCGCTGTTAGAATTCTAGAGCAGCTCTGAAAGTTCTAGAGTAGCGCTATTAAGGTTTCAGAGCAGTGCTACTAAGGTTCTGAAGCATTTTCCCTAGAGCTACCTTATTTTCTCTTGTCCGGTTTTTCTTTGGAGGGTAGATTAATCCTCTCCCTTGCCCTGCATTAGGCCATTCTTGGCCTTGTATGTGGTCATATTAATGTATTGGAAACTTCTTTTGTGTATGTTATCCTTTATGTTTTAAATTTTTTTTTATCTTGTCCTCTTTTGGCTCTTAACCTTTGAGGTCTTATAGTGGGATGTTACACATACCTAGAACACGCTGGAGGTCACTGCGCATGATGAAGGTCGTTGCTCAACTAGTATCGTCATGAAAATGAGGTAGGGTTCAGGTTATAAAATCCTCAACAAAAAAAATATCCGTTTCTTTCTAGTATATTGATATATTTTGAATAAGCTTCAAATGTATTTCAGTTGGTAACAAATATATATTTAAAATGGATATCCATTAGAAATGGATATCTGTTTACTATGTATTCTGAGTATTCAATAAATTTATTATATATATATATATCATAATATGTTTCATATATACACTATATTATATATTAAATATATTATATAATTTATACTCTATATATTGTATATATATTAAATATATTATATATTATATTTAATACATAGTCTCCCTTTGAAGTCTCCATCTCCCTCTTAGGTATTTAAAATATATTTAATCATTATATAATAAAGAGAGGGAGAGAGAGAAAGACCTGAAAGAGAGAGAGGGAGAGAGGTACAGTGGGAGAGAGGGAGAGGGGGAGAGGGACAGTGGGAGAGAGAGAGAGAGAGAGGGAGAGAGAGACTAGAGAGGGAGAGTGGGAGAGAGGGAGAGAGGAGAGTGGGAGGGAGAGAGAGAGAGAGAGGGGGGAGATAGAGAGAGGGAGATGGGGGAGAGAGAAAGAGAGAGAGAGTGGGAGAGTGGGAGAGGGAGGAGAGAGGGAGAGAGAGGAAAAGACACGAGAGAGAGTGGGAGAGAAGTAGAGAAGGAGGGAGAGAGGAGAAAAGGACTAAAAGGAGAGGGAGGGTCAGAAGGAGACCAGAGAGGGGAGGAGAGGAGGGAGGGAGGGAGAGGAGAGAGAGAGAGAGGAGAGAGAGAAAGGGAGAAGACTTTGAGAGGAGGAGAGTGGGAGAGAGAGGGGGAGAGGGAGGGAGAGGAGGGAGAAAAAGAAGTGGGTGATAGGGAGAGGGATAGTGGGAGGAGGGAGAGAGAGGGTGGAGTGGGAGGCCCGGGGAGAGAGAGGGAGAGAGGAGACACAGAGGGAGGGAGAGATGGAGAGAGAGGAGGAGGTGGAGAGAGAGAAGTACAGGAGAGGGATGGAGAGAGTGGGAGAGAGGAGGAGAGTAGGAGAGAGAGGGAGAGAGAGACTGGGAGAGAGAGAGGGAGAGTGGGAGAGGGAGAGAGGGAAAGACTAGAGAGAGATATAGAGAGAGTGGGAGAGAGGGAGAGAGAGGGAGTGTGTGTGTGAGAGAGAGAGAGAGATAGGGAGAGTGGGAGAGGGAGAGAGGGAGAGTGGGATAATTATATATTTAATATATTATATATTAATATAAAATTAATATATATAATATATATTAATATATTATTATATATTAACATATATTATATATTATATATTAATATAATATTAATATATAATAGATATTAATATATAATAAATATATATATCATATATCATAACAAATAATAATTCTTAAAACTCAAGTAAACAGATATCCATTATGAATGGATATCCATTTCCTTTGTGGAAGAGTGTGTCGACCGCGAAGGCAACGCGTGAGCTATTTCTTCTCCTATTGGGAAATGACTATATATTAGGGTTGTTTGTTGTATGCCTATGTGGAATTTTGTAAATCCTATATTCGATAGCAGTTCTTGAATGATAATATCATGCTTATTGTGTATACTTTACATGTATTGAAGTGTATAATTTACAACTTATGTGTATACTTTGTCACTTATGAGTATTCCAATGTATACTTTACGACCTACATTCTTTCATGCGTATAATTTGTATTCATTTGTGTAGTTCATGAATTAAGTTTATTTGAGTAAATGATTCACTTACTCACTCATGAGGGGAAGAACAAACCCTAAACCCCTTTGCACTTTTACACTATATCCATCTGACCCTTTTTCCATCAACTAAAAACTTAACACCACGGGAAAACGCCTTAGAGATATAAAAAACCAAGAGAGATTATTGTAGAAGGGCCCTACGTGATTATGTAGACTTAGACTAATTTTTTCTAGGTGACATAGTTTCCGAGTAATAGCTTGTCAAAGATTGCTTCCTTTTAGCAGTTTGGACTCTTAAGGGAAATCATTGATCCAATGTAGCTCAGAGTGATTCGACATGTTTGGGTGCAAAAGAGTGTCATTTGGGAGATATGCTTCTTTTACCACTTTTTTTGTAATGTGCATTCAACATCCCTAAATTTTTAGAGCATCATTGAAAGATGCATCCAGAATGCAACCAAAATGCAGGAACAAAGTTCTAGAGCATTGCTAAAAGATGCAGGATGAAAGGAAGAAATAAAGTTTTGGAGCATCGTTGAAAGATGTAGCTAGAATGTAGGAACAAAGTTGGAGCATCACTGAAAGATGTAGTTGGAAGGAAGGATGGAACAAAATGAAGCACCATGGAATGAAGCACCATGGAAAATGAAAGATAGTGATTCTTATTCAAGATGATTTTATACCTTTTACATGTTATTAAGCTTGAATGCACATTAAGTGACATTGATTTTTATCAAGATGATTATATTACTTTTGAGTGAACACTATAACATGACATATATTTCATTAAGTTGTATCCATTTGTTTGAAGTTTTTAATCAATCAAAAGAATCAATTCCATAAGACTGTCAGAAGCTGCTCTTTTCATCTTTTTTGCCTTGTCTATGAGACCACAATTGTTTAAGGCATATTTTCAATCAGTTCTTCTCAACAAATATTATATAGTGCTTCTCATACCATTTTTCATTAATTTTAATTTCTTTTGAAATAAAATTCAGTTGCTCACTTCATTATAGGAGTTCAAAAAACAAACTAATGTCAAATGTAAATTCATTCATCAGATCTTGAAATCATGGGTATTCTCAAATTGAATGTTTGATAAAAATGTTTTGGTAGACATGTATGGAAAATGTAGTACAATAGAAAAGGTAGTGAATTGTTTGAAAAACTCCTCAAAGAAATGTGGTCTCATGGAATGTAATGTATGTGAACCTTAATATGAATGAAATCTAACATAGATGGATTACCAATTGTAATTCATAAGTTCTATTAAATGCAGTTTCGTTAATCTATAACATACATTATCAATCATAACTTTAAACCATTCTAAGATAATTATAAATTCCATTTTGAAAATTCAAAGTAGAAAGACATGCACACGAGGAACAAATTGGATCAAATATCAATTCTTATATATCAAAATGTAAAATAATTGTGTTTGTGCATATGCAAAATTGGCATATATGCCTAGACTCAGAACAAGTTTTACAACAAGTTTTGCAAATTATGGCATATATGCCATCTCAAGAACTATCAAACCATAAATACATATCAATCTATATCAAATCCTAATTTTGTGTTGGACCATCAAAATCGAGCCTCCTCGATGAACTTAGTTGCTCTAAAGTTTCTTGCACAATAACAATTCAGACCACAAATTAAATTTATTATGTGAATGGTTGACAAGATAGACTAGTAAATAGAAACTTATATACTATCATTTATAAATTATGAATTTAACATCAAAATCACTATATGTGTACTATATTATATCAATAATGCAATTCTTATTTACCTAAAATATTTCTCTTTTTTGTAAGATGGTTTGCATATGATTGTCCCTTAGGACGATTGGGAGTCCTCGTATAAAGTAATAGTCTCACACTCGTCATAGTGCTGAGTCGAGCATAGGACTATAGAAAGTAAAATAAAAATTACACAAATTAACATATAATTGTTGACAATGATCATATTTACTAAACATATATCTACTCCTATCTAAACGAAAATATCTGCAATATAAAATAAACACATACTTGATGTGATGCTACGAAACTAGATGGACTCATGGTCGATGAAGCAGCTAAAGTGGTTTCCTATATAAAAAATGACAAGAATGTAACACAATTTAAATGCACATGCACATATAATAATAATGTCGAGAATATAAAAAAATATATACCTGTTGTGTAGCTTCATCCAATGGGCTAGGGTCAGCCAACATGGTTGTAAATGAACCAAGTTGCTACATAAAAAAGACAAGATTACATTAGACTATCAATCTATGTAGTACATGTATTTAAACATAATAGATTTCAAAAATTAACATCTAAATAAAAAATTAAATAATACCATATACTGAGACCCTAGGCCAAATGAAATGGCTGACTATGTACCCTCCTACACTTGGGACATCTGCTCTTTCGTTAGCAACTATTAAAGATTCCAACACAAACATATAATAGTACAAATATCTCTTATAAAATATGAAAGAATTTAGATAAAATACAATATGAAATTACTTTAAGTCTTACCGATGCTCCCACATCATCCCTGATAGCCGATGTCTCTCCTACAAATGGTCCACTTTGTGCTCTATCAACTCCTACATTTGACATATCCTGAACCTCATAGTCATCTGTGTCCATAGGAGCATCAGTGGATCATCGGAGAGGACCCAAACATAAATTGTTGCATGTCATATAGTAATGTGGCACACAAATATGTGTCAATGAGGATGATGTATGAGTCAGAGATGATGACAATGTACTAGTCAGAGTTGATACAGCAGGTGCACCACCATCATGCTAGGATGTATCAGGTGCATCACCAGGATGTGATGCACTGTCAAATGGTTGCGCAACATGATGGCTCTGCATGACCAAATGATCAATAAATGAATGTAAAGCATAAATGCTCTGAGTCCTTGCATGTAAAGCAATCTCAGGGTAAGGTAATGGAGTTTGGGCAGCAATAAGCGGACCAGGACAAACTGGGGTGACTCAACATGCTCTAGGTTTATCCTATGGCATCCCTCTACCAAAACCCTGTAAATCTCATATGTCAAAGTAATTGACATGCCTCCCTAGGATAAACTCTGCATATAATTTTTGGAGAAAATACTAAGGCATTTCAAGATTTTTGTTGGGTGGTTTATCAAAAACCATCCACTAACATCTCCAAAAATTATCTAATATGCCTCTATGTGTGCACCATTTAATTGAAAATTTTGGCTTTCACACATTAATGGGCTGCCATGTTCTATGATTGATGAATAACTGGGCTAATTGGGATTTTTCATTATCAAGTGCCCTCACCTCACCATATGATAATCCATCAGCATAAAATTTCCTTTGTTCCTCTTGCCACTATGCAAAACTATTATGTTGAGTTGCAGCCAAAGTTTCAACATTTGAAATGATTGTTTCTAAAGTGTTTTTCATGTTTGATAGCTCAGTGAGTGTCTCATAGATTCGACATACATTTCTTAATTGATCTAAATTTCTATGAATAGATTTGTATATTGTTGGCATGTTTTGGTTTGGAAACAATGGTCACGGTGAAGGAGGATTTAGAGGGTTTTCATCTTGTGCGCCTGGGGTTAGGGTTTTCATGTTGAGCCAGTTGAATGTTTTCATGTTGAGCAGGGATTTTAAGCTTGTGAATTGATAAAAAGTTTCAAAATTAACAATGATTTTAATGCTATAAAAAACCTATCAAATATCCTATTTTTCACTAAAATTGAAAAAAAAACAATACAAAACCAATACAAATTGAAGAAAAACATAAAAATCCAAAAATACTTGTCAAATTTGATTAAATTAAGCAAGAAGAGGCACCTACAAATGGATATTTGAGTTGCGAAGCTAAAAACCCGCATGGACTCTGCTAAAAATGAGCTCTCAAGTTTTTGCTTTTCATTTTATGAAACAAGAAATGGATATCCATTTCAAAACCGAAATTTGTTTCCTCTATTTAGTTTTTTTAATATATGGTCAAGTCCAGAACTCGACCATATATTAAAAAAGCTATGTTTTTTGAAATTTAAGATATATCACTATTGGTAGTATAATATTATTATATAATGTATATCAAATTATATAATAATATTATATTATATAATATATTATATTTATTATATTATATTATACTATATTATATATTATAATTATATTATAATATAATATAATATTATATAATAATATAATATAATATAATCATATAATATAATAAATTTAATATTATATTTAATATATTATAATATAATATAATATAATATATTATATTATATTATAATGTAATATAATATTATATTATTATAAATAAATATATTATATAATAATATAATATAATATTTATTATAATATATAATAATATAATATAATATAATCATATAATATAATAAATTGTCGGGTAATCGCATGGTGTGATGGTTTATAGGTGGCATTGTTGTTCTTGCCACCAAGGTTCAAACCCCCTGGGGTGGTATTGTTGAATGGCTGTATCTAGTTCATAGCTCCTAAAGCATTTACCACTTGAATAAAACATATAATATAATAAATTAATAATATTTAATATATTATAATATTATAAATATTTAATACTATATAAGTATTATAATATAATATTTAATTAAAGAAACATTATTATAAATATATATATATATATATATATATAATTATAATATATTATAATTTAATATCCAATGATAAATATATTAAAAAACATTAATATAAATATATTCAAAAATTATAATAATATATTAAATAAAAATATTGGTTGGCCTCAGACCCAATAGAATTTAAAAATTTAACCTATTTGAAATGGATATTCATTTCGAAACAAATATCTGTTTTGGTTTGATATTTGCTTTGGCAGTATGTACTTTCCACCCAAACCTACAAAAAGTCAGCGAAATTTCACATTTTTGGGCGAGTTAAAAGTGGCCTTTTTTTCATATCACCACATTTTGGACCCCCATGATCTTGCACAAATCCATCCATTTGAGTCAAGTACCTTCCATTCCAAGGACCATCTTGAGGTTATGCATATCAATCTATGTGGACCTTTGCCTACTTCCTTTCAAGGTTGTAAGTACTTTCAGTTGTTTGTGGATGATTTCTCTTGTAAGACCTAGATGTAATTTCTCATGAAGAAGAGTGAAGCCTTTTCCTAATTTCAAAACTTCTACCAGTGAGTTGTACGGGAGACAAGCAAATCTATTCTTCTCCTTTGCTCAGATCGAGTGGAAAATTCATGTCAAAGGAGTTCTTGGCATTCTTGAAGTTTCATGATATCAAACAACATTTAATTTTCCCCTATACACCCCAAAAAAATGGCATTACAAAGTGTTGCAATCAAACTATCATGGAGATGGCTCAATGCATTCTTTCCTTAGCTTAGTTGGAGGATTGATTTTGGGTAGAAGTAATCCAAATAGCTATGTATCTTCTCAATGGGGATCCTACAAATATATTGCAAGACAAGACACCCTAGAAGAGGTATGGAGTGGTTATAATCCTTCAAAATCTCATCTTAGAGTATTTGGTTGTACTACATATATGCATGTCCCAGTTAACAAGAGAGAGAAGATAGATCCTAAGAAACTCTAGTGCATATTTTTGGGGTATAGTACTACTTCAAAAGCTTATCATCTCATGGATCTTGAGACAAAATATTTTTTAGAGTCAAGGCATGGTATGTGATGAGTCATAATTTGACTTCTTACCACATAAGGAAGAGTCAACCACCTCTCATAGATTGCTCTCATAGTTAGATGATGAGAATGGAGATTCCTCTCAAAAAGAAGATGAACTACAAGGAGAGTTGTTTATTGATCTTGGTCCTTTGGAATGTCATTCTTCATCTTAGAAGCAACATCATTGTTTGAAATGGGTCCAAAGCACCATCAAGGAATCCCATCTAGATTCTCTTCCAAATCTCTCATCGAGAGTGAGAAAAAGAAGACAAGCAAGAAATAAGGTGAATCTTGCATTAATGAGTTCTATTTTCAATAGAATTAAACTTGATATAGTTTGAGAGGCCCTAAGTCAACCACAATGAAAGAAGGCCATGGATCTCGAGTATGATTCTTTGATAAAAATCAAACATGGGCATTTGCTGATCTTCTTGCAGGAAAGAAACCCATAGGTTGCAAATGGGTTTTCAAAACAAAATACAAGGAAGATGGATCCATAAAAAAATATAAAGCACAACTTGTTGGAAAGGGATATTCTCAACAAGAGGGCATTGATTATGAGGATACCCATACACCCACTGCAAAGCTGAAAAAAATCCTAGTTGTTTATGCATTGGAAGCAAAGAAAGGATGAAAGCTTCATTAGATGGAATCTATCAAGAGTGCTTTCCTAAATGGTGACCTATAAGTGGAAGTATACATGATCCAACCAAAAGTCTTCACTAATTAACATCATCCTCAAAAGGTATGTCATCTCATTAAGTCACTTTATGGGCTTATACAAGCCCCTAGGGCAAGGTACATAAAAATAGATGGTCACCTCTTGCAACATGGTTTCACTCGTAGCCGCTCAGACCCAAATTTGTATATTAAGAAGGTAGGCATAAAGATTTCCATTATTATCTTATATGTGGATGATATTTTGATCACGAGAAGCTTTCAAACAATCTCATTGATAATGTGAAGTATGATCTGAATAGATCCTTTGATATGACAAACTTGGGGCTACTTCACTATTGTATTGGCTTGGAGATATGAAAAATGAAGCATCACATTTTTATCTCATAGATGAAATATGCCAAGACACTACTAAATTTTTTTGGAATGTTGAATTATAAACCCATGTCCACTATAATGGAGAAAGTTTTGCAACTATCTCGATTCAAGGATTCACTGAGCAAGTAGATTAAACTCTCTATTGAAATCTTGTTGGAAGTATCATTTTCTTTACTTATACTAGACCAAATTTATGCTTTGCTATCAACTATCTTTCAAGATTTATGTAGGAGTAAAAGAAATTTCATTGGGTTATAGCTAAGCATGTTTTGAGATATGTTTGAGATACACTTGATTATGGTTTGGAATACAAGAAGAAACCCTAGTTCTTGCATGGATATGCCAACTTGAACTATGCTAGATTTGTTGATGATAGGAAGTCAACTACAGGATATGTTTTTCATCTTGGATCTAGACCTATTTCATGGATTAATAAGAAGCCAACTATTGTTTATCTCTCATCCAATGAGGCTAAATATCATTCCTCACAAGGAGTTTTATGTGAAGCGATTTGGTTACGTCAAATTCTAGGTGACATGGACATACCTGAAGAAAAGCCACCTATTATTTTTTGAGACAATCAAAGGGTGTTGAAGCTTGTGAATAATTCAGTGTTCATGAAAGAACAAAGAATATAGATGTTGAATGCCATTATATTCAAGAAGAATTCCTACACAATGTAATGTCTTGTATCCTAATTTTCCCTAGAATTCACCTATTGATCACAAATTGCCACAAATTAGGGTTATGTTTTCACCTTATTAAATAAATATCTCTTTAATGATGCAATCTTGGATTGGAATTTTGCATTCATCACATGAAAAATATATTTGAATATTTATATATGCTTGTTAGGGTTAGACAATTGCATCACATCCATAGGTTATCAACAAGAAAACATATTAGAATTTTGGGAGAAGGGACATGATGGGTCCACCCATAGCCATATACCAAGCCTAAGAGGGTGTACACCACAACCCTCCCACTTGGTGAATTTTATATGCTTTCCCCATCAAGGCCACAACTCTCGAAAGACACTTGCCATATTAAGGAGTTGGGTGGGGGTCGTAAGTGGGCTCTATTGAATCTCTGCATAACTACCACTCCACCCCAAGCCCATCCTACAAGATGGGTTTTAGACAATTAAGCACATCACCTACTCTATCAAAAGAAATAATTTATTAAACAATCTTATTATCATACAATAAATATGCATACATATGTAAATAATGATTACAAAAAAGATACACATGTGAATATAGAATATGTACATGGTAATAGCGATCTGTTGTGATGAACTGCGCTGATTCCTTTTATGTTCTATTATGTATGTGTTTTTACCTTAAATCGATGACATGTTCTTAACACTCAAAGGATATCATTATTGTAGATCAAAAAAATATGAAAATATTATCCATACTATATTAAAGCATCATAATTGCTTATAAGGTTCAATAATTGCTACAAGCATCATTATTACATAATTGTATATACTATATATATATATATAGTTATTTCATAATTGATCTCAATCTTCCCATGAACATATATATATTTATATATAAAGTTTATATATTTATTTGTATGTAACCATATTAAACTTACTCCCCTTATCATTTCTTTCCTTGTATATATCTCATCTTCTTCTTCACATATATTTCTTCTTCCACTTCTGAACCATATCATATTAATTTATCTGCTACCCATACTAAAAAATACTCATATTTTTATCCTTGGTTGTTGTTCATATAACTGCCTTCATATAAAAATGTATTTCTCCCCATCATTGTTCTATGTGAACTTATTTATATATATGTAACAATGTCCCATCTACTGATTATATCTTTGGAAGAATCATTGTTCTCACTAATCACACATACCTCAATCACTATGTTTTCTTTAGCACTCATAGGGATGTCGGCCAGCCTAAGACAAATATTTCTCCTCAGTAATGATGCTAAGACATGGGATTTTATGTGAGGAAGTCAACTTTATGCATTTTGATCATTAGGGAGTCGTCTGCCTCTTTAAATACTATGTGAGGTAAAATGTGTGAATAAACAAGATCACACAAGCAATGAAATGTATTACATTAGAATATTGAAGCACATAATTAATCAAATTTAAAACGTAATGAAATCACTAAAACCGTTCCATTGTTCTCTATTCTCAAGGATCCTCTAAATCATTAGTGCTCTCAGATTTGTATATTGCACTATGACTGTTTGGATGACAACCTAACAAATGAGATGCTATCTAAAATGCTACATGATTGATATACAAATGATATGATTCCAAGATTATGATGCTGCTGTAAATGAAAATAGTGATATGACAATGGATATGATAATAAAGATTATGCTGCAAATGTTGTATAAATGCTAAGATGATAGTGGAAATGAAAATACTAAACTAAGCCATTATTCTAAACTAGAATGATAAAACAATTGTAAATGCCAAATGCCTAAATGCTCTATGCTCAAACTCTAAATGATCAAAATGCTCTAATGTTATTTCTGCATAGTAGTTTTACTCAAAGATGGGATGTTAAATGTTGTAGAATGGGCTTGTATTTATAGGATTTCCAAAGCATCTTGTGATGTGACATCAATCAATGGTCAACATTTCAGCATGAGAGTTGAACGGTGGAGATGGAAGAAGTTAGAAAGAATCATGGATGTTCCCTTGACTGTGAACACCATGCCAAGTGTTTGAGGGAATAAAATGTGTGAGAAAGCCAAATGTCCAAATTTTGTTATGGAATTGGTTGAGGATAATTGCAATTTAAATATTAGACATATTTAAATTCATGTGACATTTGATGATGTAGCAAGAGGAAAAGTTGTAAACATGTGCCTAAATTCAAATTGAGAATTTAAATTTAGTGAGAAGATTATTAATTAAATAAAACAAACTATTGACATTTGTTTATTTAATTAAATTTAGAAGAATGTGATTTTAGATTGAAGAATTAGAAGAGTGTGAACTATATAAATAAATTTGGAATTTATTTATAAGTAGATGAATTAAAGGGGTTCATTAAGTAAATAACTTATATTTAATTAATTAATTGTCTTGAGCAATTTTAGGTGTATACATTTTTCCCCTCTTTGAAGTAATGTGTTTACATGTTGCTTCGAAGAAAAATTTGCTGTTGATGTCGACAATTTTTTTTTTGATGCCCTAGACGCTGATTTTCTGGTAATGACAAATATATGCCCCATCGGGAGATAAATCAATGAATTTTTAAATTTTTAGGACTTTTTGATTTTTTTTGAAATTTTGATGATTTTTCGATGATTTCAAAATTTTATGATCCAAAAGCGATTTATCTCCTGAAAACTGATGTTTAAATCACCAGGTGATGAAACGATTAATTAAGCCCCTTTGAAAATAAAGTAAATCAACCTCATTAAAATCCCACTTAATTAACCTTTAAAAGGTCAAAAAGGGTGTATTAAAAGTTTGTTTGTGCATTTGTAATTTGAAAATTGAGAGTGATTGAGTAATTGAACAACTTTGGAGTAAGATGGTGATTCCTTACCACACACACCGATTCAAGTGTGTGTGATGCCACAACTACCTGACAGCGTATGGACCTTCAGTATGTACCCGAAAGAACCTCCTCGTGATTTGTGAATCTCATTTTTGTTTCCTTTTTTCATGTTTGAATTTGGATTTAAATGTTTTAGCGCATATGAGCACTGATGTAGCACATTCATAGACTGTAATAGTCCATATGCAGTTTTAGCACATAGGTCAAGTCTTGTAGTGCATCTAGGTTAAAATGTATCGCATACACTAGATTAGCGCATACACAATAGGATTTAGCACATTTGGTGAATATTATAGCGCATTGATGATTTTGCGCATAAAAGTCAAACTTTAGCGCATTGAATGATTTTGATGGCACATTCAACTTTTTAGCACTTTTAGACACTGTTTTGACGCATTCATGCCAAAATAATATAATTGTCAGTAAACTCCTTAAATTTGATGATTTTCAATCATGTCAGCCTTTGATTTGATTTTGATTGATGATCCTGATAGATTAGATATTTATTGATCTCATGATAGGTGAGATTCAATGATTGATACTAATAGTTGACCTCATGATAGGTGAGGATCAATGATAGTTTGTTTGATTGATTGACCTCATGATAGGTGAGGTGCATTGATAGATTGATCGTTAAACCTCATGATAGGTGAGGTTGAATGATAGATTGAT
>VDFB02161088.1:0-27736 GCA_007258455.2 Sequoia sempervirens | reverse complement strand
TATATATATATATATATATAACAATATATATATATATAACAATATATATATATATATAACAATATATATATATATATATATATAACAATATATATATAGATATATTTATATATATATATATATTAGTTGCATGAAGACTACAACCAGAGAGTAAAATATAGAAAACAAAATAGATCCATCATATATCAAAATATTGACAAAACTCCAAATTTATTATCTTCAACAAGGAAATCATCTTTTCTAAAATCCTATCATTGATAAGTTGAATATTTCAGAAGATAAGGGTTTTTGTTTTGACAAAATTGGTACAGTACAATAACTATATTTTTCTTTATTTCTAGTCTAATATCTTTCACTAATCTTAAATTCAAACAATATTTTTTCCTTATTCTCACGAATCATATCTAATAAATTTTGTTTGTTTTCGCTAAAGCAGAAAGATGAAAAAGAAAGTACTAGAAGGAAAATATAATTGGAACCTAATGTCCAACGCTTATTCAAAAATCTGATGATGCCCATTTGATTCTGATGACTTCGAAGAGCTCCTTGATCATGCTTCCAAATCTCCTCCACAGTATCTTGCCCTCGAACTCGAATCCAATTCTTTATTTAGAAAACTCTCCAGGACAATCACCAGAAACAGATTGAAACTCCCTTTCTAAAATTTCAGAATACCCCACCCAATATCTTCTGCAACTTCTGTAGCTAATATTCTCTATGTGTGTAAACTTACAATTTCTCCTAATTAAATAAAAATATATTGTCCATCTCTCACAAAAACTCTAAAAATCAAAAATAAAATAAAACAATTCTTTAAAAGCCAGCTTTTTACCCAGATCTGTATTCTTATTGGCTCACACCATCTTTTCATTCTTTTATTTGTTTTATTGTTTTAACTTCTATTTTTGCAACTTTACTTGCACATCACATTACTTATTTAATTTAAATAAATTATTCTAATAATTATCCTCCACCAGATAATTGATTAAAATAATTAAGACACCTTTAATATTTAATTGTCATTTAATTGAAATATGTGACTTTCAAAAATAATTAAAATCATCTAAATATTTAAAAATAATTTAAATCTAACATTAAAACAACCAATTACTTCCATCATTAAAATCGAATACACCACAACAAATAAAGTACCAACATTAATCAAGAGACGACAAAATACAAAACACAAACCACAAGTGAAGACAATTACAAAAATGAACAATACCAATCAATGAGACGACCTAACATCATGGAATGGGAGGACTTCATCGTCACCTCTGTTTCAAAATTTAACCATTGGGTTATTGGTGCTCGCCCTGTCCTGCCGAAGCAGGTGGAATCGAGACTTGTACCTGCAATACCTGCATATAGATGAAGTTGTGTACATGTGCATACATATATATATAAATCGAAGCATTAAATCAAGGCACTACATTGTGAGAAGGAATCGCAACATAACAGGGCACTCACGAACAAGTGATGCTATGTTGTCCTTCATCACGCCTATTCTAACAATTATACTATAACCAATCAATTAATATTTCTAACTAACAATCATCTCATAACATATTAAATTAAATCACTACATCATATCATAATCTTGAAAATCAACTAATATAACCAACCATAATGTCATTTGAAATAATCATGTCCATAATGAAATAACAGCATCATCTAGCCTCTACTAACCACATCAAACAATAACAGTATCATCATAGTATCTGAGTAGTAAAACAAAACATAACACTACTGAGTCCAACTAGCAACCAGGAGGGTTATTACATCCTCCCCCCTTAAATTCGGCTTACTCCTGTAAGCCAGAAAACAAGTAAGGGTAGGATTCTCTCATACTGGGAGCATCCTCCCAAGTCGCTGAAGCCTCATCATTGGGATCCCACTGGACCCTCACCTGCTCAATATCCCTGCCTCTGAGTATGAGCCTCCTGTACTGCACCATGGCCACAGGCTCTAGAGCTAGCTGCCCGTCCTCGACCTGTAGAGCATTCTAATGAAGAACGTGAGTAACATCCGAAAAGTAAGGCCTAAGAATTGATACATGAAAAACATCGTGAATCCGCGATAGACTAGGTGGCAATGCCAGGCGATAGGCAACAGGACCATGGGGTGCAAGCTTAGAACCCTTTCCATATCAAATAGGGCTCTTCCGGGGATGAACTCTGAGAAACACTCGATCTCCAACTGCAAACTGTCAATCTACTCTGTGAGCATTAGCAAATTTCTTCTACCTATCTTGAGCTACTACTAGATGCTCTCGAATGCGAGCTACCTGTTGCTCCATGTCACAAAGCATCTCAGGCCCAAGAAGAACCCTGTCCTCTAATCGATCCCAACTCAGAGGGGTAAGACAAGGACGACCATACAAAGCCTGATATGGAGCCATGCCAATCGAACTATGATAGCCATTATTGTAGGAAAACTCTACCAAATGTAGGTAGTCCTCCCAATGAGACTGTTGGTCCATGACGTACATACGAAGCATGTCCTCAAGCATCTGATTAACTCTCTCAGCCTGACCATCTATCTCTTGATGGTAGCCAGAACTAAAATTCAACTTAGTCCCTAAGGACTGCTGAAGGGATGTCCATAATGCAGAAGTGAATACCGGATCTCTGTCAGAAATAATCCTGCACAGTATCCCATGCAATCTAATGATATCCTCCATGAACACCCTAGCCACCACAGATGCAGTATATGAAGATTGGATAGGAGAGAAATGGGCTACCTTGGTCAACCTGTCGACAATGACCATGATAGCGTCGTGTTGCCTGGAAGACATAGGTAACCCGACTATAAAATCCATAGAAATGATGTCCCACTTCCACTCTGGAACAAGATGTGGCTGTAACAAGCCTGCCGAATGATGATGCTCGGCCTTCACTCTCTGACATTCAAGACACCTAGCCACAAAATCGGCAATGTCATGCTTCGATCCTGCCCAAAAATATAGTGCATGAAGATCAACGTACATTTTCTTAACTCCTAGGTGTGCCGAATAAGGAGCCCTATGAGCTTCCATCAAGATAAGGGTATGAAGACCCTCTGCAGGAGGTACATACATACGGCCTACAAAGTGCAAAACACCATCTGAATCCAAAGAGTATCCTGCAAATTTACCTTCCAAAGCTCTACCCGACTCAATCTCTGCCTTCACTACTTGATACCAATCATCAGAAGAAAGAGCTGCAATAATCTGACTCTTCAAATCAACCTCAAGAGACATAGTGGATAACTCATGCCTACGTCTACTCAAAGCATCTACTACAACATTCTCCTTGCCTTGAATATATTTCACCTCAAATTCGTACTCACACAAAAATTCCATCCACCTTCTCTGTCTTGCATTCAAGTTCGGTTGCGTGAAGATGTACTGTAGACTACAGTGATCTGTATGCAACTCGAACCAATGCCCAAGGAGAAAGTGCCTCCACCTCACCAAGGCATGCACAACTGCGGCCAACTCCAAATCATGAGTGGGGTAATTAAGTTCATGGTCCTTCAGTTTCCGTGACTCATAAGCAATCACTTGACCTTCCTGCATCAACACAGCCCCTAAACCTTCCAAAGAAGCATCTATACAAACAACAAAATCACCTGTCGGATCAAGAACTGCTAAGATTGGAGCACTAGTCAACTTATCCTTTAGAGTCTGGAATGCTAACTAACATTGTTCAGACCAAAGAAACTTCTTTCCCTTCCTCTGCAAAGAGGTGATAGGATGAGCCAACCTAGAAAACCCCTGAACAAACTGCCTATAATATCCTGCAAGTCCCATGAAGCTGCAAATCTCTGAGACATTTGTGGGTGCGGGCCAATCCACAATCGCCTGAATCTTTGTAGGATCAACTGAAATTCCCTCACCAGAAATCACATGGCCCAAATACTGAACTTCAGTCTTGTAAAAGTCACACTTTTTGAGATTGGCAAACAACTGATTATCCCTTAACCACTACAACACCTACTTTAGATGTTCCTCATGTTCCTCCATCAACCTAGAATAGATCAGAATGTCATCAAGAAACACTAGAACAAATTTATCCAAGTATGTATAGAATACGCCATTCATTAGACTCATAAAGACTGAAGGTGCATTCGTTAACCCGAATGACATCATAGTGAACTTGTAATGTCCGTATCGAGTTTGAAATGCGGTTTTGTGAATATATGCATCTGCAATCCTCAACTGATGGTAACCTGATTTGAGATCAATCTTAGAGAACACCTTTGCCCCTTTTATCTGATTGAAGAGATCATCAATTCTGGGTAATGGATATCAGTTCTTCACTGTTACCTTATTCAATTGCCTGTAGTCAATACACAAGCGAAGAGAACCATCCTTCTTTTTCACAAATATCACAGGTGCTCCCCAAGGATAAACACTTGGGCGGATAAATCCCTTGGCCAACAATTCTTCCAACTGAAGATGGAGTTCCTGAAGTTCCTATGTTGTCATCCGATATGGAGCTCGAGATATTGGCTCGGCTCCAAGTACCAGATCAATCTGAAAATCCACATCTCGCTTTAGCGGCATACCAGGAATCTCCTCTGGAAACACATCAAAAAAATTCTTAAGAAGGGGGTAATCATCCAATGACAACCCCTGACTATCCTCAGATTCCAAGTCACTCACAGATACTGCAAAGAGCTGACAACCCTGTCGGAAGTGCCTTTTGAGCTACATGGCAAAAAATAATACATAATGAGATGGGTCTCTGAATACCCAAGATCTCCACGTCCTTACCAGAGTCATCCATGCATCGCACGGCTTTACGTGGATAGTCAATCATAGCACGATGTGCACTCAACCAGTCCATGCCTAAGACAACATCATAGGAACCGAGTGGCAGAATTCTGAGTTCCACCTTAGTTGACATTTCACCTATACTCAAATTACAATCATGCACAAGCTTCTCTACCACAACCCTTAACCCTGAGGCTAATTCAACATGCAATTTTATGCCTTGGATAATTTCCACCAAGCCACATCACTCAACTACTAAAGGTGATATAAAGGAATCAGATGCACCAGAATCAAAAAGTATAGAAATGCTAGAATTATTCAACACACCTGATGCCTCAACCACAGTGTTCTGATGAACTGCCTGATGATTATCCACTGAAGCGAAGACATGATGAGATCTCCCTGCATCACCTATTGTCTGCTCTGATGCTACTAGCCTCTGATTAAATCCAGAAGTGTTCTTCTGAGGGCACATCCTAGCAATATGCCCCTATTGGCAACAAGAGAAACACCTAGTGCCTCTGCCAAAACCCCTGCCCCCTGATGGAGCATTTGACTATTGAAAACTCCCACGACTCGGTGCTAATTGGAAACTAGGTGCAGGCTGTGCAAATCATTCCTGATGAATCCGGTTCTTGTTCTGATCTTTGCGAAACTGGGAATTGCCACCATGCTGAGATTGAGTGTTCTTCTATCTCGACTTTTGTTGTTGCTGATGAGCCCCTTTCGAGGGTGGGTACCTATTCCTGGAAGATCCTGCTCCCCGTGACTGCCCTCCATTAGTAACATAACCAGGTGTGAGCACGCTACCAATCTATACTCTGATGTGACCACCCAAAGCCATGGCCAAATTCTCCTCCACTAAGCGAGCCTTCTCAACTGCCATTTCCATCATCTTCAGCTCGAAGACTCATATGCCACCACTAATGCAGGAATTTAAGCCCCAAAAAAAATGCTGCACTAACATGCCCTCATCGTGGCTAATCCCTGCATAATACTTCAACTCATAGAAGTGCCTCTCATACTACTCCATTGACATAGACAACTTCTTGAGATCATGAAACTCGTCAGCCCTGCGTTGCCTCCAGTGATCTGAGAGAAAACGAGCTCTGAACCTGTCTAGGAACAACTCCCAAGTAACCATACTGAGATCAAGATGCAACTTCTATTCCTCAAGACGCCACCAAGTAGATGTGAAGCCTCGCAGGTGCATAACTGCGCGCCGAGCCTTGGTATTACTACCATAGGGGTGCATAGCGAAGCAACTATCTAAGTCAATTAACCAAGTCTCAACCTCTAGACCTCCTCCAGAACCATCAAAAGTGGGAGGGTGTGCCCTCATCAGATCTCTCATATGGCCTACTATGACTGCATCCCTGCGCCTCAGAGACCTCTCTCTCTCCCTCTCAACCTGGTGCACCTCATCTGGCCTGGGTCCCAATCGATCAAGAATCTCTCCCAGTATATGCTCTAACTGACTGTCTAGACTAGGTTGTGCTAGATTCTGGCCACCTGATGGAACGTTGTGAAGACTCTAATGTTCCTCATGATCAGAACCATGGGAGCTAGGAACTGAGGGGCTTCCCTGGTTTTCTCTATGACTGGCACCACGGCCTCTTGCACAGCCACGTCCTCTACCTCGAGGAATAGTTCTGTGCCACAAGATAAAGTACAAAATAAGCTCAAGAGTTGCACATACGGTAGCGTAATGGACTACACTACCCAAAGACCCTAGCGTTTACAACCTGGATCTGATACCAAGTTGTAACGCCTGTTGTGCAAACCCTAGAGAACACACACATAGCAAATAATTTTTTTTAAAACAATTAGATTAAACATGCAATAACATTAAACCATAACCATATAGCATATCACATAGCATTAATACACTTGATTCGCTGGGGCACGCGAGGTTACATCGTAACAACTAAACATAAGTAAAGATAAAGATTACAACATGACCATTAATTTTATAGTAACCATAAACAATAATACATCCAATAACCATGATGCGAGAACAATAAACATCACATAATACATCCTTGATAAATCTCTTAATAGAGTTACAAAAGAGCCTAACTATTACATCATTGTTTTAATGTTACATTACAATCTCTTGATAATTGAATTACATTGAATTTCCCAACATGGGGATTGATACAAGAACAAAGAAATATGAAATACAAGTGTATACTGGTACAACTCCACTACATAGTGCTGAGAAGACAAGATGCTGATGGGGAACCCAATGGGTACAGAGCACGTTCCAGCCAACCATGTGAATTACAAGTAACTCACCCCCTGTGCTCAGAGGTGATGAGGAAGTGAACCCGACCATGAATATCAAACTGACTCAACAACAAAATGATACAAAACAAGTACAACTCAAAGCGTACAACGAACAACCATCAATGCTTTCAAATCATATAACAAGTTAAAACTAAGAAACTCATCACAATAACATGAAGTAAAAACACTTAACAATCATGACACAAATTCACAAAATCAAAAGCATCATAAAGATACAATATCCAGAGGCAACCACAAACAAAACACAAGGGAGTCAAGTGGAGAGTGTCATCGCATAGCTCTCATGGGATTCTCCTGGCCCTTCCTCCAACTGAGGCGCCGACACCCATCTATGGATCTCCTGGCCCTTATTCCTAACTGAGGCGCCGGCACCATGGGGTAGCTGATGCGGAGCCGATAATCCCTCATGAAGATGAGACTACGACTTTACCAACCACGGCCTTCTCCGTCTATCACTAGTCTATGGTAGCCCTAGTGCATAGCCGAGGCATCCAATGTTTTATTATCTTGTGTTTTTTAAACTACCCAACCCCCTAAATTATATTGTTTAGGTTATCACTTGTTTAACTACTCTTTCGTGGGTTATCCTGAGCCCTTCCTCATCCTAAGGCATCGACACCCATGAAGAGCCACTCTCCCTCCTATGACCCTTAACATATCTCAAAGTAGGCAAGGGTTGAACTAAATCATAAAAAAACATAATACTCGAGTCCACACATGCGAGGTAATATTCCTCTCGCAACAACCCATAACAAACTATCATAAGAACACGTTCAACCCTTCCAAGCATAAATCATTAATCTTCAAAACCAAAGGTGTAAAATAAGATGAAGACAACTTCAAAACTAAACATGCCTCTGGACTAGGGTTACAAAACAATAGGGTTCCCTAATAGACAATGCAAAGCGATAAAGAAAACATATAACATCACAGGAAACTCACATCACATTTTGCAAGGTTACACTAGTAAGGTTGATTCCATTCCCAAATAAATAACTCAATACGGTTGTCTCACTAGTGCCTACAATCACAACTACAGGCTAAAACTTGTCTAATATATTTGTTTAATCAAAACAATAATTTCAACCATGCCCATTTTAAAATACATAAAAATTACTTATTTATAAACAAAATTGAACATTCAAATACAATACAAAACTGCATCCTTAAAATATAATAAATTACATTAAAATTAAATAATTATAATCCATTTTTGAAAAAATAACATTACATAAATTGATTATAATTTTATTTATAAAATCCATTATCATTATATTTTGAAAATATCAAATACATATAAAAACATAAATAAATAAATAAATATATATATATATATATATATATTTATATTTAAAATAAATAATAAACAAAACTGAAAAAAAAAACATATTTAAAATATTCAAATGAAATAAAGTTTAAAACAAGCAATCCCACAGACTGTCGCGGCTGTACAGCAACCCTTACGGCTGTTGTACGCAGTAGTCCATAAGGACTGTTGTGGCAGTCTGCCATAGGGGGGCACAAGGTGGGTACGGCTGTCGTGCCCTCCCCAAACCCCAAATAACTTTATTTAAAAACAAAACTTCAATCTTGATTATATTTTATTTAGTTTTATCAAAAGCATGGAAAACACTTCAATTGCCTAGTACAAAACACCGGTTGCAAAAAATATCGACATACAGAAAGTCTTTTCCCCTTTTTTTTTATATAAAAATATCTCAGGTAAAAATTTTGATATAACCCAAAAACGAAAAATACATAAAATAATTTTGATTTCTGTAAAAATTAACAAACTCAAAAATAAAACACAAAATATCTCGATTTCTGAGAAATTTAAAATTCGTATGATAGTCGTACGGCTGACGGATGACCGATGCACGGTACCAGTATAATGTTGATTATTAAAATATACATATATATAATATATATAAATATATATATATAACAATATATATATAACAATATATATATATATATATATATATATATATATATATATATTAGTTGCATAAGGACTACAACTAGAGAGTAAAACACAGAAAACAAAATAGATCCATCATATATCAAAATATTGACAAAACTCCAAATTTATTATCTTCAACAAGGAAATCATCTTTTCTAAAATCCTATCATTGATAAGTTGAATATTTCAGAAGATAAGGGTTTTTTGTTTTGACAAAATTGGTACAGTACAATAACTATATTTTTCTTTATTTCTAGTCTAATATCTTTCACTAATCTTAAATTCAAAAAAAAGTTTTTCCTTATTCTCACGAATCATATTTAATAAATTTTGTTTGTTTTCGCTGAAGCAAAAAGATGAAAAAGAAAGTACTAGAAGGAAAATATAATTGGAACCTGATGTCCAACGCTTATTCAAAAATCTAATGATGCCCGTTTGATTCTGATGACTTCGAAGAGCTCCTTGATCATGCTTCCAAATCTCCTCCACAGTACCTCACCCTCGAACTTGAATCCAATTCTTTGTTTAGAAAACACTCCAAGACAATCACCAAAAATAGATTGAAACTCCCTTTCTAAAATTTCAGAATACCCCACCCAATATCTTCTGCAACTTCTATAACTAATATTCTCTATGTGTGTAAACTTACAATTTCTCCTAATTAAATAAAAATATATTGTCCATCTCTCACAAAAACTCTAAAAATCAAAATAAAATAAAATAATTCTTTAAAAGCCAACTTTTTACCCAGATCTGTATTCTTATTGGCTCACACCATCTTTTCATTCGTTTATTTGTTTTATTGTTTTAACTTCTATTTTTGTAACTTTACTTGCACATCACATTGCTTATTTAATTTAAATAAATTATTCTAATAATTATCCTCCACCAGATAATTGATTAAAATAATTAAGACACCTTTAATATTTAATTGTCATTTAATTGAAATATGTGACTTTCAAAAATAATTAAAATCATCTAAATATTTAAAAAGAATTTAAATCTAACATTAAAAAAACCAATTACTTCCATCATTAAAATCGAATACACCACAACAAATAAAGTACAACCATTAATCAAGAGACGACAAAATACAAAACAGAAACCACAAGTGACGACAATTACAAAAATGAACAATACCAATCAATGAGATGACCTGACATCATGGAAGAGGAGGACTTCATCGCCGCCTCTGTTTCAACATTTAACCATTGGGTTATTGGCGCTCGCCCTATCGTACCGAAGCAAGTTGAATCGAGACTTGTACCTGCAATACCTGCATACAGATGAAGTTGTGTACATGTGCATACATATATATATATAAATTGAAGCATTAAATCAAGGCACTGCATTGTGAGAAGGAATCGCAACATAACAGGGCACTCGCGAATGAGTGATGCTATGTTGTCCTTCATCACACCTATTCTAACAATTATACTATAACCAATCAATTAATATTTCTAACTAACAATCATCTCATAACATATTAAATTAAATCACTGCATCATATCATAATCCTGAAAATCAACTAATATAACCAACCATAATGTCATATGAAATAATAATGTCCATAATGAAATAACAGCATCATCTAGCCTCTACTAACCACATCAAACAATAACAGTATCATCATAATATCTGAGTAGTAAAACAAAACATAACACTACTAAGTCCAACTAGCAACCAGGAGGGTTATTACATAAATCAAATTGAAATTAATATTAATAAATTAATCATTTAAATCAATCACAAATTCTATCATATTTGTTTTAGAAATAATTCACCTTCTATTTACAACTTATATTAATTACTATATATTAGTTAGTGAAATAAAACATGTTAACTAATTAATAATTAGTAAGGAAATAAATAACTTTATTATATTAATTAAATAAATAGTCTAAATTTAAAGATTTTTTTCTTCTCATTTAAATTAAAAAAAATGTTTAGTTTTAGCCAAGTTTAAATTTTCATATCCAATTTAAATGTTCATATTAAATATTTTATATATATATAAATATATAATAAATTTAAATATTTGTAAAGACAAATATATATATTTTATATTATATTTTAATTTTTTTTTTTAAATATTAATTAATAAAATAAAAATTATAGTAACAAGGCCATTGGCCTCTCCATGGATTTATGCATGCTGTAAATATATATTTTAAATATTTATATTGAATTAAAATAAATATATATATAATTATTATATTTATATATGTATTAATTACTAATATATATATTTATAACTATATAAATTAAAATTGACATGATTCCCTTTTTTATATTAATATTTGAATAAAAATATTATCATAAAATATTAAACTTTAATTTATTGAAGTAATGAAACGTATATGATTTTAAAAATTGTAAATAAATTGATTGAGTAAAATAATTTAGAGGAAATAATATAAAGAAAAATTATTTTAATTATTAGATTTTTTTTTTATAAGAAAAACATAATTTCCTTCAAGATCTTTTCATAAGAATATGGGTATGAGCCACATAAAATTATTTTAGAAAAAAAACTATCTTCAAAACAAATTTTAATTTTCAAAGAACATAAAAATTAAATATATGCATTTTAATATTTGAGTCAAATATAGATTTTTAAGAAATATTTGTTTTATATTTTTTTTTAATTGATTCCTCTACTTGTTAAGTAGGAAAGCATAACTAGCTATGCATATTCATCTCAATTCCTTTCAACCTTATAAGTTAATATTCAAGTAGATACCTACTTATCAATTAGGAAAACCTGACAAACTGTGCAGATTGTTTGTAACTATGTTTACCTCAACAAACTCTTTCTATTCCTCTCAATTCCTTTCATCCACACTTGTTCATTCTAAACTATAAAAAATAAACTACCTCATCCTCAAAAAATTTTGGCTACACAACAAGTACAATTACGTTTCTTAATCTATAACATCATGTAATATTATAATCTTATCAAAATATTATCTTTTGACAACTCAAGCATGATCATCCTTAAATTGTTTCAAAAATTTATATCTATTGGATAACATAGTGAATTTGAGCAACTTAGTTTTCCCTAGATTTTGAAAGCAATTATAGTAGCATTGAGCTTAGAGACCACAATGTTGTATTATGACTAAAACAATTTTTTTTCCTTTAGATGGACTTGACAGCATATGTAGAGAAGCATGAATTTGTTTTCGATGTAGTCCTAGATGAGCATGTCACAAATGATGATGTGAACTAATGTACCCATGCCATTGTTCTCATTTGGAGTATAATCATTATATCATGCTTATAACTATCCTTGATTACGTCTATCAATAGATTGCCTAATCTCCATTGAGAATGTCATAATCTAAAAATATTGTCAGGTGAATGGCATAATCTATAAAAGGGGTTAGATATTACTATTATTAACACCTAGAGTTTTCACATGGTACACCACTATTGTAGTCGATGTAATACAAATTTGGTCGGAACATTTATCTCTCTTAATGGTGTCAGAAGTTCTATCTTAATGTTGATGACTAAAAGCAAACTGGATGTTGAAAGAGTGTTGGTTAAACTTGAATTTTTATGGTATGTCATACTTCTATGGTTTGAATTAGTGTTATGATTAGGGTCAAGTTCAAGTTATAGTTAGGGTTTATTTAGGCTTATTTTGGTTAATCTTACAATTGGGGTTTAACTAGAATGCTAATTGAACCCTAATTTAACCCCTACAACAAGGTTCAATTAGAGTCAGGGTTCGAGTTCAATTAGGGTTAGGGTTGGCATTCAATTAGTGTTATGATTAGAATCAAGTTCAAGTTACAGTTAGGGTTCAATTAGGCTTATTTTAGTTTAGTTTACAATTAAGGTTTAATTAGAGTTAGGTTTATGGTTCAATTAGGGTTAAGGTTAGGGTTCATTTAGATTAAGGTTCAAGTAGGGTTCAATTAGGATTTAATTAGGGTTATGATATTGTTTAAATAGGGTTAGGGTTAATGTTAAGTTAGGATTAAAATTATTAATCTAGAATAAAACTTGAAGCTAAGGTTAGAGCTATGGTAAGTGGTAGAGTTAGGCTTAAATTAGGGTTTAATAAAAGGGTACAATAAGGGTATAATAATATTGGTTAATTTTTAAGTCATGACCATGCTAGATGCCAATTTGGTTTAAAAGACCCCTTGTTGAAGCCCACAAGACATTTATTTCTATATACCTTAGATATTGTTCATATTTATTATCATTGTGTTTGACCTCATGAGAATGCTTCAGAGTAAAGTACACCTTGCAAATCCACCTACAACAGGAGAACCATTCAATCTCTCAAAATTTTATTGTTATTCTACAATGATTATCAAATTGGATATGTCCAAAGCCTTTAATAAGTTGACTTGGGAACTTCTATACTGCATATACCTCTTGTCAACTTCAACCATGGGAGTACTAATTTCATGATGAATTGTCTTCTTTTTCAATTTGATTAATCATCCCCCATAGGTTCTTCTTCATAAATTAGGGGATTAAGTTAAAGAGACCCATTATCATGTTCTTTTTCCATCAAAATGGTAGAGGCCCTTAGTGTAGAACTTATACTAGCCAGTATGTTACAAAAATTTACATGACTTTCAATTCTAGCAGCACAAGCCAGTACATAGTGTTTGCAGATGTTACCTGACTTACAAGATAGATGAGTTTCTAAAGGAGATGCAAATAAAGACAACTTTTCAATTTGTTTCAGTGTCCAATGTGGAGTATCTAAAATTTATTGTTAATTATGAATCTGACATTGACATATATCATTGAACTAAGATTGATACTATTGTTCTGATTCATTGGCGATAATTATTGGATAAGTGTGAAAAATCTAGAGATTTGTGTTTGACTGCAAAGAGTTATCTCTTGTGATTTATCAAAAAATTATTATTTCTATTCATGGGCTTCTTACACGAGAGAATATATGTATGCATTTCTTGTAGAGTCTATTCTAATTGATCATAATAAAAAAACTTCTAAGTTTGAAAATAATATAACATAGAACCAAATAGCAGTGAGAATCCCAAACAAAGATTGTCAAGTGTGTATCTCATTTAGTTTTTATTTAATATTTCTCTTTATGTGTACATTTTCTTGACGTTTTTCTTTATCATCCAAATAATTTAACGTTGATGGATATGTAACACATTTAGTTCATTTTTTCCCTAGTTCATCATATTTGGAAAAGAGCATGCCCATCTAGAGATGACCTTACAATTTGGTTATGACTTATCCAGAGATAGTGATGTCGACAAAAAATTAAATGAGACAAGAAGATTTTGAAGCTAAGGGTATACACATCAATGTCTAAGTTAAACAATTAATACCCTAGATAAACATCAGTTCACACAGTGATGAGTCTGTAGTACGTAGTTGTGATTCTAGATAGTAGGTGAGCCAAATTTGGTTCATGGTGATTGGTTTAAACCTGGTGTAATATTAATTGATCTTGGCTTAAATGTAGTAGAGGTATGACACCTTCTAACTGCCTTTTTCAAAAAAAGTTTATAAGTAAAAGATGGTTAATATATAGCAAATTAAGCCGGTATTGGCATGATGTGTTGGTTTATAGGTGGCATTGTTGTGCTTTCCAGAAAGGTTCAAACCCCATTGGGGTGGTATTGTTGAATGGTTGTATCCAGTTCATAGCTCCAGTCAAAAGCATTTACCCCTTGAATAAAAATATATATATAGAAAATTAAAACTATTGCTTCTACTTTTGTATGATCCTAGTGCTAAAAGAGAATACCAATTAGCTGGTCATGTTTCCTATGAAGAGGATTCAAGAATAACTTCATCAATTAATCCTCTACCTTGTGGTCTTGGTCTAATGAATATTGCTATGCTTTTTTCCACTACTCTACAATCAACAAAATGAGCAGATGGGTTCAATTGAGATTTCTGATGTATGATCCAGGCCTTTTGCAATACACAACAAATACAAACAAAACTATTCTAAAACTTTATGCAGGAACATTTGCTCTTCTCTTGTTATATTATAACATTCATAACTTAAACCTTTTTATACACAATGTCAAGTTAACTATAAATTGTATAGACTTTAGATTTGCTATATCTCTCATATATCAACATAGGTAAATTTGAAAATATTTTAAATTATATAATTTCAAAAAAAAATGAATGAATTTATAGAAGATTATTTTTATTAAAGTGATAGAATCTAATCCCAATACTAACATTAATTATAAGTCTAACCATAACCCCAACCCTAAAGCTAACCCTAATACTAACCCTTTGCCCCAATTGAACCCTAACACTAACCCCAAGCTCTATCATAGAACCTTAATCTTCACCCCAACCCCAACCCTAATCCTAATAGAATCCTATACCTAATTTTAATTAAAGTCTAACCCTATTTGAACCTTAAACTTAATTGAACTCATGTTTAGGGTTAGGGTTCAATTAAGGTTAGGGTTGAATTATGGTTATGATTAGGGTCAAAATTCAAATAAGATTATTGTAATACCCCTCCGTGTCGGTTGCTTTGGTCTTGGGTGTGAGTATTGGAGTGTGTTTCATTGATTACAGTGTTATTTGATTTGGTAAAAAAATATAATATGTTAGTAATCATGTTTAAATAATTAATTAAATCATAAGTGATTTGCAAAGTTATTTAAAATATGATAAGAAATTAAAATCGGAATCAATTAAGTTAAATCAAATGATTTAGAACAATTGATCAATCAAACTAATTCGTTAAAAGTAAAAGTGATAATTATTAGGCAAATTGATTTTAATTGTTATGAACAAATAATCTTGAAAAGATAATTATTTTGGATACTTATTTAGAATCTTGCAAAATGGTTGTTTTTAATTATATTATTCTAATGTGGAAGTAATTAACAAATAATGTATTGTGAAGATAATGAATATATATTCAAATAAAAGTTCATTTTTGTGGAGTTAAATTTATTTAGTTTAATCAAAATGCTTGATAAAAGGAAATGAAATATAAATACTTGAAAAGGCAACAAAAGGAATTAAAGGGATTAAATATTATTTTGATTTATTTCTTGAAATGTGACTGTTGGTATTCTCTGGAAGAGGAAACAGAAGAGGCTTCTTGTGTGAGTTTTTATTTTGGATTGGGAAGGGGGTTGCATTCTCCTCCCAACAGATTTTTGGGAATTTGGCAGTCATCTTTCTGTTATAGTATTGCATTGTTTTTATTATTCGGAGAATTCATTGAGGAAGAGGATTGGAGTTGAGGGGAAGATATTGCAGCTGTTGCTGGAAACATTCGTTGGCGGATGATTGGATCGGTAAAAGGATAAAGCTTCTACAATTTCCTCCAGGCGTAGGACACCAGGTTCTTCTTTTTTATTATTCTCTTTCTTTAGTATCAAAGAAATAAGAATCCTTGTTGCGAATGAAATTTTCTTCTGGTTTTGTAATTTAATGTATGTAGAAAATTCTTGAAACCTTAGAAATAATTTGGACTATTTTTCTCAAGAAAATCTTACTGGGTTTCGGGATTGTTATTCGTTTAAAGTAAATCTTGTTGGGATTCTGGAATTGAAAGGGTTACTGTAATTTTAAGTTAAGAATAATAATAAACCAGTAAAGAATAACGTCTTATTTGGGAATTTCGAGGTTGTGAGAATCCTCATTTGTAGATAAATATTACAAATTTATTCTATGTATAAATTTTGATATTGAATAGTAATTGAATTTTATTTCTGTCTTCGAAACATTCTATACCATATATATATATATATATGTATGCACATATATATATATATATATATATATATATATATATATATATATATATATATATATATATATATATATATATATATATATATATATATATATATATATATATATATATATATATATATATATATGTGTGTGTGTGTGTGTGTGTGTGTGAAGATATTATAAAAGAAAAATAAATTTTAATTAAGGTTCAAAGTTCACCGAAATAAATTTATATGGAAATTTTCTTAAAAAAATAAATTAATAAATAAATAAAATAAAATAAAAATTTAAAAGTTCAAAATTCATTGTTTTTAAATTGTTGAAGTTATTTAAAAAAATAATTTGGGTGATGAATTTACGACATAAAGCCCGTACCCTGCCAGTAGTAAAATAATTGGTCTTGTTGGCCAGAAGCGGGCTACCACAGCCAGATCCTTGAGACTCTTGTGATCAAATGAAGCTGTCCATAGCGATCCGTCCGAGATGCGGTGGCGATCCGTCAGCGCGCCACATTCGAGCCCCGGCGGTAGATGCACTGCGTATGAGTTTCATACTGTTTAAATGTATGGTTTGAAATTTAAAAATACAAAGTTGTATTTTATTAAAAATTTACTTTTATATATAAGTTTTTATTTATAATTCGACTTACTTTTATAAATAAATAAACAAATAAATATATTTATATATATATATGTATGTATGTATGTATATATATATATTTATTTATTTATTCTGATCTCTGTGTTTAACTGTTACGATATTGGTTATTTTTAAAATGTATATATATGAATATTCTGTTATATTTCTGTGAATTTAATTGTTATATAGGAAATGTAGATTCTGCTCTTTTCTATATTTCTGTAAATCTAATTGTTATTTAGAAAATGTAGATTTTGTTTCCTCTTTAATTACACTTCAAGTTAATTTAAAAAAATAAAATATAGATTTTGTTTCTTGATTGAAATAAAACAGAATTTAGTTATAGTGGAAACAATAAAATAGAAAGAAATCTTTTGCTTATCATTATTATTGACTTGTTAAATTGCAAAACTTTGAGAGGAAAATTTTAGTAGAAAAATCCGTTTATGAATATATGACAGCATTGTTTATTTAATTCTTGTTTTAGTGTAAACATTTTGGGAATGAAATTTATTATGGAATTTATTTTGGAATTAAATAAGTTATCATTTTATGAGGTTAAGTCTTGTAGACTTGTTTGGTTCTTAGAGCAGATCTTTTCTCTTTCTACTTTCCCTCCTCAAAAGGAATTAAAATATATAGGTTTGTAGTGGTTTTAAAAGGTATTAATGTGTGTAGATTTATTCAGATAGATTAAAGATTTTTAAGGTAGTAAGTTTTAATATGTGGTTTAAGAATTTAGAATATTGTTATTATGGTCATTTTAAAGTACAGACAATTGGTCTTAAATGGTTTTCACAATTAATTTAAATATTGGAAGTGAATGTTAAGTTAGTATGGTGTAGGAGGAAATTTAAATGTATGGGTATGATTAGTGTTTGATTAGGGTAATCTTGAATTGGGTAGTTTATTGATGAAATGGGATTGTAATCTTTTGAAAATTCATTTCCTTTATATTCATTTAATGGTTGATTTGTAAGTTCTCTTTAATCTTGAATAAGGGGGTTCTAGTGAGGAGAAAATGGAGGTCTCCCATGGAATGCCTAGTTGGTGGCTTTTGGTTTTATTAAGTGATTTTGTTTAAAGGATGATTTTCTTTTGCGTCCCCTATTTGGGGTGACACCATTGTTGATTTATGGATGGGCCTTGATGAATCTTTCCTTGTTATGGCTTTTCTGAGTTACTCTCTTATTTGAGGAAATTTTATCCTTGTGTTGGACTTATTGGAGAAATACTCATGTTGCTTCACTTTACCTTTGTTTATGGGTTTTCATTCTTTTGGCTTCTAGAGGCTTGAGATGATTGATAATTGATGTTCTTTCTCTTTATGGGCCCTTGATGTGGCAAGTGTTTTGGTTTCATGATTTTAAAAGGGTTGTACGGAATTTGTTGAGACTTGGAAATTGTATTTATAGCGAGATGGGTAATGCCTCGCATGCTTCTCAGTTGTGATATAATATTCTTGTTATGTTGTACAACCCTTGGTTTCTTGGTTTTATGTGGTTGGGTCTCTAGGGAGAGTGGCTCCTCGTGGGGGCCGGCGCCCCGCTTAAGGGGAAGAGCACAGGATAACCCACGAGTGAGTTAGTAAATAAGTGAAAACCTAATAATTAACTTAGGTGGGTTGGGTAGTAATATCATTATAAGATTAATAAAATGGATGCCTCGTCTTCATTAGTGCTTTCGCATACTAATGGTAGGCTGAGAAGGCCATGGTTGGCAAGGTCGTGACCTCGTCTTCACGAGAGGTCTACAGCTCCGCATGAGTCACCCTATGGACCGGCGCCTCCAGTTGGGAGGAAGAGCACAGGACAGCCATAGATGGGACCGGCGCCTCCAGTTGGGAGGAAGAGCACAGGACAACCCATGTAGGACTATGCAATGAAACTCTCCCCTAGTTTCCCATGTGTTTTACTTTATTGTGTTTCCTCTGGAAGTAGGTTGTGGGAGTTGGTTTAGATTGTTGTTGGATTGATTTATATTGATTTATGGATTATTGCCTTGATACATCTTTGGTGTACTTTATGGACTTGTATGCTCTCATTGATATTTGACTTATGACCTTGTACTTTTATGGTACTGTGATAGGATGTTATTTAATTGCATTTGGAATTGTATTATGTTTATTAATTCTGTTGATTTGGAAGTGTTTCATGATCATCCTTTGGTTACTTGTTACTGGTCATTGCTTTGAATTATGTGATGAGATGTATGACTTTAAGTTATTATGTTGACTCTTGGATGTTATTGATTATGTCATTTTAATCCTTGAGTTTTATGATACTTTTGTATGTTGTTGAGTCTTGTGGTTCCCTTTTTGGATGTTCTTGGTTGAGGTCTCTTTCTTGTTAGCTCCTAGCACGGGGGGTGGGTCTTCGGACTCACATGGTCGGGTGGAACGTGCTAAGCACCCCATTGGGTCCCCAGTCGAGGATTGAGAGGTGCGGATTGGTGCAGTTGCAGCGACTTTAGTGTTGTATCCATCTTGGAGCTAGTTTTCATCTATTCATTTGTATCATGATTCTTGTTGTATGGTTTCCGTGCAAATTGGAAACACTTTTGTATCATTGTACTTCTTGAATATTGTATTGTAATGTAACATTAAACCTTATGTGGCTATTGGCAGTTGTTATTCAATGTGTTGAGTTAATTATGCATATGTTGTATTTATGTACTCTGATGGTTTCTTACCAATGTTTATCATGTATATGTTATAATTGTTAATGTTTATTTTGTTATGGGTTATATCTTTGATATTATTCTTTATTGTTGTTGTGTGGATCTCAGTCTAGTAATGACTCTTCGTGTACCCCAAGGGATGTATGTGTTAGTGAATCTGCTTAAATGGAATTTATGTCATGACTTAATGTGTAATACATGTATGTTATGTTTACTTTAAAAAAAAAAAAATTGTGATGTGTTTATTGTTTAATTGTCCTTTGGGGTTCGCACGACGGGGCATTACAATTATGGTTGGAGTTTAATTAAGATTTATATTCACTTAGGGTTAAGGTTCAATTAGTATTCAATTTGGGTTAGGGATCAATTACGGTTATAATTCAATAAGGGTTTAATTAAGGTCAATGTTAAGGTTAGTCTTATATTAGGGCTAGGATTGCAGTTAGGGTTCAATTAAGGTAAGGGTTATTGTCTATTTTAGGGTTAGGGTTCAATTAGAGTTCTCTAGGGTTTTGATACAATTAGGGTTATGATTACAGTTTAATTAGTCTTTGAGTTAGGGTTATAATATGTGTTCAATCAGGTTAGGTTCAAGGTTTAATTAGTGTTAGAGTTAGGGTTGCAATAATAAAATTTGCCATAATGATATGGAAAGGCATTCAATTGGATTCATATCCAAATGCATAAATAAGAATTGGTAATTAAGAATTCTCTAGAACTAAAGTTATAACAACAAATACAATCCTTAGCTTAATCATTTGTTCTTGTTAGGGTTGGGATAAGAATTTAATGGGTCCAACTGAGACTTAGGAAATAAAGCATTAAAATCAAAGTTGGGTTTTAATTTTAATCCGGTGACGTAAGCCTAAGCCATTAACTCCAGTGGTCATGTCGCCGACGGCTTAGCGAAAGCCTTTCATTAAATACTAGGTCTGATGTGAGTTTTCAGTTGAAGATGGGAGAATCTAGATCATACCACCTTGGCGCTTCATGGAACCCTAAGGTGTCACTACCACGGTATTTGGTGAGGTTAACTAAAAGAGTGATGTGTCTTATGGAATGTGGGGCGAATCTCTCCCTCTTGAGCTGCAACACAGCGTGGTTTTAGATGCATAGCGAAGATCAAAAGCTAATGTAAATCTCTTGTTCCTGAAATTTGTAGAGGAAGATGAAGGTTGAGGTGAAACATTAATGAATTATTCCTTGCTTGTAGACCTCCGTCTGTCTGTGTGAAGATATTGTGTTAGCAATCATGAAGGGTGATCTTGGATTCTCATGGATTAAGCGGTGATAGGTATCTGTAGCCAAATTGCCATGTTTGCACAGCCATGTTTATTATTGATAAGAAGGTTGCCATTACCTGTAATAAAGAGAGGAATTTACTACTAATAGTGTCATTCTTGTGAGTTAGAGCACTTTGGAGTTCAGTCTAATCAAGTTTAGTGCTTATGCAGAAGAAATGGAAGTAAATCACATGAAATGCCTCATACTGTTTAAACTTATTAATTTTTGTGTTAACTCGTTATGATGATTCTATTAGGGTTTTGATTTGGTTGGTGTAGTTTGATGATGTTGTTATTCCTTTTCTGGACATAATCGGTTGATATGACATTACTAGTATGATTTGTGATATCTTGTGTGTTGTTGGATTTTGTTTATTTAAATGATTTATCATTAATATTTATATGCCAATGTGATGTTATTTAATTCAGTATTATTATATGATGCAGTAGTTTAATATCATGTTACCTTATGTCAAATTGGTTAGAAATGTTAGATCATTATCGATATTATAATTGTTAGAATAGATTAGGTGAGAGGACAGTGTAGCATCACTCGTTCACGAGTGCCCTGCTACACTGCAATTCCTTCTCATGATAGGATGTTGATTTCATACATATACATGTGCTACTTGACGTTTATCTGGATGCAGGATTGCAGGAATAAGTCTCGATTCCACCTGCTTCGGTAGGACAGGGCGAGCAATAAATCAACCCAATGGGTAAAAGTTGAAAAAGGGAGTAGGCTTGGAAGTGTCCCCGTCCCAGGTCCGTCGTCTGTTGTGAGTTGTGTTATGATTGAAGTCTTGTCTTGTCTTGTATGTAGTTTTATTGTTGAGTATTTATTTTATTCTTGGGTAGTGTTTAATTAATTAATCGTATTGCATAAAATAATTAATTAAGGTTGCACTATTATATGATTTAATCGAGAGTTAGAAAAATGTTAAAATTAAATAAATAATAAATTAAAAGTGATTTAATTAATTAAAAGTGAAATTAATTATAATTAAATTAATATAGTCGAGAGTAATTAAATATTATTATTTTTTATCAGTATTAAATTAGAAGATTATGTGAAGATAAAATCTAAATTTAAATAAATTATTTAATTAAAATTTTAGATATGTGTGAGCTTTTAAAAGCTGGAAAAGAACCAATAAGAAAAGGGGCTTTTTGGAAAAGAAAGTAGAAAAAGATTTATTGATTTTAATTAGTGAATTATTATTTTGGAGGGGAAAAATTCATTCACACAAGTTTGGTGGTTGAAGTTTTGCTCTGTAGTTTTTAGATCTAGAAAAGAAAAATAAGAAAATAGTTTTCAGTTTGGAGTCTTGAGTAGTTTTGGAATAAAAAAATTATTGTGAGTTTGCAAAGAAAATACTATACAGTAGAACATTGAAGGCAGAAGGTGGAGAAGGGAGTTACGGGAGGAATTCGAGAGGAGGTTACAGGCGGGATTCTCCTTCAGACACCGGATTCCAGGTTTTCCCCTTGTACATTTTTAATAATGCGTAGGTCTGTAAACGAATCTGATTTGCTATGTGTTCGAAATTGTAGAATGAAGTTTATGTTTTGAAAACTTGTTTGCGTTTAAAACTCTCAAACCTTCTGTAGTAACTTATAATAGGTCTTGTTTTAAATTGTTCAGCATAGTTTAGTAGAGAAAATTAGTGTGTTTAAAATATTAAAAAAAAAATTTACTTCTGATGAAAGATCGAATTTGCATGTTTAAATTTATATTGAGTTCGTGATGGATAGTTTTGCATGTCAAGATTTATATTGAATCTTTTGAAAACCCATGTATATATTTGATTGTTCAGAATCTCTCATGATCTATATAAACATATAATATTCTGGTTGTGTTAACTAGATATATATTTTTCAGATAAATATTGGTTCTCTGTATATATATATACTTTGTTATTAAAAAGAAAATATATATATATATTTATATATATTAGATTTTAAAATTTCTGTGTAAAGAAATTTGTGTGTACGTCCGTATTATTTTCGTTGTAAATTGTGTCACAGGAATATTTATGAAAATAAATAATTTTGTCTTTTTACGCGCACGGATTTTCGCGCACTGGTTTTTCTGTGAATGAAATATTTATTAACAAAGTTTTAAAACATGTAAAAAATAAAAAAATAAAAATAAAAATATAAGAAATAAAATTTATTTTTTTTAAATTGCGTGCCGGACCGACTTTGCGTTACCATACCCAGACCCTATCTTGTCATCCTCCCTCAGAGTGGCTTATGAATTTTGTGATCAAAATTTGCCGTGCAAGCTGACCACTTGAATCTTTGGCTTATGACAGCCCTTAGGCTGCTATCTTGTGACCATTAGAGGAGCAGCGGCCTCCACACAGTAAAGGGGAGAATATGACACTCCTCAATGGAAGTAGCACCTCCCAAGAAGTAAGCACCAATTATTTTATTTTAATTCTTGTTTTAGATTTGGATTTTGTTATTTAAAATGTGTAAATCTAATTTAATTTGAATTAGTATTTGATCTCATTAGGAATTCTTATAATATAATTTGTAAGTTCATATTTAAAATTGGATTTAGTTTTAATTAGTAATGCATTGTTTTTATTAATATTTAGTTTATTTAAAATATAAATATATATATTATATAATATTTAATATATATTTAATATATATTTTATTATATATGTATATATATATATTTATTTATTGTGGAGATTTAATTTAAAATTTTTGGTTTAATTATATATATGTTTCAAATGCAATTTAAGTCGAACTTGCTTTGTATAATAATATGGTTCCGTTAGTTTTATTAAATGATTATTTTTTTATAGAGGGGGTTAGGTTATTTGTTTTAAAATTATAATTTTTCTTTAAAACGGAATAGGATATAAATGTTAATCTTATAGAATGTTCTTAAATATAGTTTTATTTATTTAATTTATTTTGTATACTTATATTTATCTAAAGGAGATTTATGTATATATTGTGAATACGTTGTTAATATTTTGCAATATTATAGTTAACTAGAAAATTGGAAATAAAATTTATTGTGTCGTGTTGAAAAGAGTGTACTCGTGTAAATGATTGAGTTGCCTGGAATGTTTTCCTGTCATGTTCTTTTATTCTCCTTGTCGGGCAATTAGGGTTAAGGGTTTTGTAAGTCTTCCAGAGAAGTTTTCTTGAGTGGGATGTTATGTGTAGAGGTTCATTTTGTGAATCGCCTTGATGTATTGTACTATGATGTTGTACCCGGTTTCCACGAACGGGATTTGTGCCTCCTAGGAAATAGGAGTGGGTAATGAGAATTGTACCTCCTTTGGAAGGAGTGTGTATTTTGAATTGGTTTCCTCCAGTGTATGGAGTGAGTTCCTTGTTTTATTTTCTCCTTGGATTGGAGAGTTTATGTTGTTTAGTTACCTATTGTGGTATCGTGCCTTATGTGTTGTCAATAGGAGAGTGGCTCTTTGTGGGGGTTCGGCACACAAAGGGGCGCCAGGGTAACCTACCTAGAGTTTAATTAAGTGATAATCTAAATGAATCAATGGGGGGCTTTCACACTAATAAAGATAAAGGATGTCTCTCTCGTGAAGCAAGTGAATGATAAGGCTCGAGATGAGATGGACGCATAGTTTTAGCATTGAGATCCAGTGACGGTAAGAGCAGAAGCCGAGGTAACTAAGATAGAGTCCGATTAGCCCTGGAAGGTTGAGCGGGGAGTAACTCATGGCAATTTATGCATGACCTCTTCCTATATGTCAATAGTTAACCTTGATTATTGTCGATGTTCATGATCTTATTCTCACAGGCTTATTGTAACCTCGTGTTAAGTGACTTTGTGATAGTAGTTGTGAAGTAATATTGTGATTTCAGTGGTTATGTGCCTCGATGTTTTCTCTTTGGTTCATTGATGTTGTGATTATGTCTGGTTGTTATGTTCTTCAGTGGTTTGTTGTGCCTTTTGGATTTGCCAGTGTTGTGTTTCTATGTGGTCTTTGGTGTTGAGTTATCTTCTTGGTGTTAGTCCTTGCTGTTGTTAGACGTACTTGGTCGGGGACCCTTCCTTGTCTACTCTCAGCACGGGGGTGGTTGGGTGGAACGTGCTTCGCACCCCATTGGGTTCCCTCTCTTTTTGCAGATGTATCTTTTACTTGCAGATTTTGGCGGATGTTGATGATCCAGTATCCTTATGTACCAGATTGATGTATATACTTTATATGTAATATATTCATTTGTTGTATTGTCTCCCATATGTGTTGGGATGACATTGGTGTAATTTGTATATGTATTAATCGAGTTGTACTTTCAGATAATTGTATTCTTCTATTGTTGGGATGTAATAATTATTCAGGCCATGTAATTATTCAGGATCATTTGTTATAGTTGGTTATGTTGAGTTGTATCTATCGAAGATGTAACACTTTATAATTCCATGTATTGACATATGTGCATATGTTATTAATGTGGATATAGTTGATAGATATTTTAAATGGTGAAATGGGTATGAGTGGATATGCGTAATGGATTATTTATTGTTATCTTATTTTCGTTGTTATGGGTTAGAATAGTTATGTCACTTCGTGTACCCCATTGGAACTAGTTGTGCCTCATGATACAATGTTATGTTATAATACTTAAGTATGTTTATTATATTCTTTTAAAAAAAAATTGTTCTGTTGTTATTAGTTCCTTTGGGGTTCGCACGGCGGGGCGTGACAGCTTGGTATCAGAGCCAAGGTTGCAAACAATAGGGTTTCTGGGTAATTAGGTCCATTAGGCAACGTCATGTTTGAACTCTGTGCACTCTTGTGTGTTATTTTGTTTGTTTGTTCGGTGTGCTTTTGTTGTGTATGGGTTCTGACTAAAACCCATTCCTTGGTGTGTCTTCAGGATGAAGATAAGGAGCACACCTCGGAAGAAGGTTCGTGACCCATTTGTTAGACGGCTTTGGAAGATCAAACTCCAATACGATTATTCCAATTGCTCTAAGCCGTCAGATCTAGAGACCATTGCGGAAGCTCTAAGGAGACTCCGTCACGAAAGAAGGGAATGGACACCTTCTAGCAAGGCAGCTGTTAAGGCAGCCATCCTGGCTATCCGAATGCAATCTCGTTAGTTTTGTTAGTTACTCTATTTTTTATTTTGTATTTAATGGCTTCCAGGAGTAAGCCATGTCCTAGGGGGGGAGGATGTAATACCCCTCATACTGTTTAAACTTATTAATTTTTTTGTGTTAACTCGTTATGATGATTCTATTAGGGTTTTGATTTGGTTGGTGTAGTTTGATGATGTTGTTATTCCTTTTCTGGACATAATCGGTTGATATGACATTACTAATATGATTTGTGATATCTTGTGTGTTGTTGGATTTTGTTTATTTAAATGATTTATCATTAATATTTATATGCCAATGTGATGTTATTTAATTCAGTATTATTATATGATGCAGTAGTTTAATATCATGTTACCTTATGTCAAATTGGATAGAAATGTTAGATCATTATCGATATTATAATTGTTAGAATAGATTAGGTGAGAGGACAGTGTAGCATCACTCGTTCACGAGTGCCCTGCTACACTGCAATTCCTTCTCACGATAGGATGTTGATTTCATACATATACATGTGCTACTTGACGTTTATCTGGATGCAGGATTGCAGGAATAAGTCTCGATTCCACCTGCTTCGGCAGGACAGGGCGAGCAATAAATCAACCCAATGGGTAAAAGTGGAAAAAGGGAGTAGGCTTGGAAGTGTCCCCGTCCCAGGTCCGTCGTCTGTTGTGAGTTGTGTTAGGATTGAAGTCTTGTCTTGTCTTGTATGTTGTTTTATTGTTGAGTATTTATTTTATTCTTGGTTAGTGTTTAATTTATTTAATCGTAATTCATAAAATAATTAATTATTGTTTCACTGTTATTTGATTTAATCAAGAGTTGGAAAAATGTTAAAATTGAATAAATAATAAACTAAAAGTGATTTAATTAATTAAAAGTGAAAATAATTGTAATTAAATTAATATTGTTGTGAGTAATTAAATATTATTTTTTTATCAGTATTAAATTAGAAGATTATGTGAAGATAAAATCTAAATTTAAATAAATTATTTAATTAAAATTTTAGATATGTGTGAGCTTTTAAAAGCTGGAAAAGAACCAATAAGAAAAGGGGCTTTTTGGAAAAGAAAGCAGAAAAAGATTTATTGATTTTAATTAGTGAATTATTATTTTGGAGGGGAAAATTCATTCACACAAGTTTGGTGGTTGGAGTTTTGCTCTGTAGTTTTTAGATCTAGAAAAGAAAAATAAGAAAATAGTTTTCAGTTTTTGAGTTTTGAGTAGTTTTGGAATAAAAATTATTGTGAGTTTGGAAAGAGAAGATTGTT